>PVJL010010338.1:30979-50240 GCA_004026885.1 Lyroderma lyra | reverse complement strand
GTCTTGGAGAAGATCTGTTAGGGTCCAGGTATCTAGGGGACCTGTTTTCTTCTTGAACTTGGGGTTCCAGATCTTTCCATAGGTTTGGAAAGTTCTCATCTACTATTTGTTTGAGTATGCTCTCTGTAGAATGCTCTACCCCTTCTTCTATTCCTATTATCCTGATGTTGTTTTGTCTCATGGAGTCAGATAGTTCTTGCAGAGTTCTTTCAATCCTTTTGGTTCTGTATTCCCTTTCTTCCTCTTTCTTAGCTGTTTCCATGTTCTGATCTTCGATACTACTAATTCTTTCCTCCATCTGGTTGGCCCTGTTTCCTATGGCAGTTATTTCATTTCTCACTTCATTTATTGTATTATTTATTTTTTGCATTTCTATCTCAATCTTCCTTATGTTCTGAATTTCTTTGTTAAATTGTTCTTTTTGTTCACGGAGTTCCTTTTTTATGTCATTCATCTCCTTTTTTATGTTGTCCATGTCAGCCATGGTGCTCTGCCAATATGATTTCATTTCTCTCAGAACCTTTAGAATGGCTACTTTAAATTCTCTGTCACTTAGTTCAGCTATTTCCAGGTCTAGGAAGCTATCTTCTGGATAAATTTCATGTTCTTTCTGAAGAGTTTTATTTTTCAAGGAATTCATCCTGTCTGCTGGGTTCTTCCTCTTTGACATGAGGGCTTTATGTTCAGTGTCCAGATTATTACTTTTGTGGTGTCTTGCTGTAGGGAAGACACTAGATGGCACTGGGGTTCAAGTTTTGGGAGAGGGAGGGTTTGTTTATTTTTTGTTTCTGATCTCCTGCTGAGTTTGGAGGCTATGGGCATCTATCCCAGGGAGAGGCCAACAAAAGGCGCTCTGAGGGTGGCTCTGCTTTCTGTCCTTTGTTAGGGAAGCTAGGGCCGAGGCTTGTTTCTGCTGGCTCTGGTGAATGCTATCAAATCAGTCTTTCTTCCTAGCCCTGATTCAGCATTTAGCTGTCTGTGGGCTCACACTGCTTTTAGAACCCTGGGGCATGCCAGCAAGTGCACACACCCTAAGTCCAAAGCTGTGGGCCTGACCTGAGACAGCCGGGTTGCCTTTGCCTTTGCAGCAGGCTGGGAACAGGAACTGCAGCCCTTTGTAGGAGCCATGCACTTGTGCTGTGGGTCCCCTGGGGGCCTAGAGCTGGGGTGTCTCTGCAGTTCAGAGTCCTCGCTCAGCCCTTTTACCACTCAAAAGTTCCAGAGGCTGGCTCTCAAACTCTATCCGCTTCAAAGCCCAGCTCCCCCAGGGCTTTTCTTCCTGGCCTCCCCCTCCCTTGCACTGTGCTGCTCCTGGGTAGTCAGCAGCGATTGTGTCCTGTTGCAGTCTGTCTCTACTCCCTTCCCTCTCTCCCATTCACCCCCTTCTCTTCAACCTTCAGGTGTTTACTTGTGATTTGCGGATTTCTCAGCTGCCTTTTTGTCACCCAGGGTCCTCTTTCTTGGCTCCTTGGTGGCCGTTCAATTGTGTTTTCTGGGAGAGGCTTTAGGGACCTCCTCTCCAGTAGCCATCTTGCCCTCCCCTGATTAACATTTTTAAATGGAAAATTACATAAATACAACCCAATAGAAAAAAATCTCAGCATAAATTTAAACAGGAAAATGTTAGAATCATGAGGCATCAACTCTACATTTATCTAACAACTACTAGATCTCTAATGACTAATACATAGTGGTTACTCAGTAGATACTTATTGAATGAATGAATGTATGAATCTCTGTAATATGATGTTTAAAACTGACTTACAGATAGAATCAATGCTCCTGATAACACAAACCCAACTGAAAGACACAAAGAAGGAACTCATTGATAGAGTTTGTGAAGGTCACCACTAAGGACACAGGGCAGGATGAAGAAGGGTCAAACTGAGAAAGCCAACATATGCACCAAGAGTCACTCAGGTTGTAAGGGGGCAAGGAGCTGCATCTGTTATCTTATTGAGGGCCATATAAGAGTGAATGTTATGTACCATAGATATACACCCCACACTGGTGCTTTCCCTTATTGAACCTCTTCTATTCTGGGTATAATGCAGAGAGTTAAAGAATAGCATATAAAAACTAATGGTTTTGATTAGTATACAGTTACATTTTTGGAAACTGCTAAAGTTTAAGACCCACAGAGTGACAGTAATGCTAAATTTTAAGAAAAATTGAAACTTGCCACACTATGTCGTATGCCCTAGACCTGACTGCAAAGAAGCAAAAGCAAAATAGAAACTTTGCCAGTTTAAGGAGTCTGGGAAAAGATCCTGTGCTGAAAGAACTCACCACACATTTACAAACATAAATCAACTTTAAGACATAACTTTCTTTGAATGTGGTGGTTGAAGAATGAATTTTCTTTCTTAGCATAATCAGAACACTTTCACTACCCGAAGCACGATTTGGCTATTCTGAGGATTGTAATGAATTTTCTCTGTTTCAGAATTGCGTTACATCCCTTGGAGTAATTTCTTGATGCTTTTATTTGGCTAGCTTAATTCAAGCTTTAAACATAAATGCTTATAGATAATTTTTCAACCATAGTTTTGTGATTTATAGATTTGCCAGGAATTAGATACAGTCTGTATACACAGCAGTTTGACTTTTTTTTTGAGAAATGCAGAGAATTAAGAGGTTAGAAGAAAGAAACATACATGAGTAAAAGACAGGAAAGCATGATATATGCTTATGAGGGATGGCTAAAGAAATAGATATAGTCATTTAGCTTAAAGAAAGGGAGTTGGAAGAAGAATTATATGAAAAATGCTGACTAACTGGACCTTTCTCTTTGTTAAGGATAGAGTAAAGAACTTAATGAATGTAAGTTGAAGATATAAATACAGGATATAGAGACTTGGGTTAGAATCTCAGCTCCAAATACTTATTAACAGTCTATAACTTTGGGCAGATTCTTTAACTCATCTGACTTTCAGTTTTCCCCTATGAAAAATGCAAACAATAACAGTACCTATGAGGTTGTTTGGAGGACTGAATGAGTTCAGCTTTGCACTCTGATGCATAGTAAATGTCCAGTAAATGTAAGCCAGTTTTATTGTTCAAAGTCAAGGACATTTAAATATTGGAGTGGTCACCAAAGGAAAAGATCTTCCCTTAAAAGCTGTGAGAATGAGAGGGTCACCTCGATCTGCAAGCAACATTGTTTTTCAGATGATCCATTCATGTTTTGTTTTGTTTTGGTTTTTTGCCCACAATTTTAGAAGTAAGCTATAAATAAGGAGCAACTGTTATCAAACAGGTTTTGGGGGAGCCAAAATGAAGCATGGTGTCAGTGGCTACTTTTCATGATCTACATATTCATATTTTACTCTGTTAGTGTTGGCTTGCTGTCTCTGGTAAGGACATTTTTGCCATTTCAATTTCATGCTTGTCACTCTTAAAGTGGGTTGCAATTCAAGCCTTGCTGCTAATGGGCTGTACCAATTGTTCCAGAGAGGCGTTGATGTCCGAGAAGTATGCCACAGAATGGTGTCCTGCTCTTCTCCCTCAGGGCTCACTGCTTCAACGAGACCGGAAGATCTGCTTCCCTTTGTCTGATATTTTCCCCAAAGCCTGGGGTGGCTAGTCTGCCTGGGCACGTGGGAGGTGGAAGGGTCAGGGAATTGGCATTCTCTAGAAGCAGCCCTTACCAATCACTATCGACAGTTAGTGGATGAGTTCTTGAGTTCCTTTACTCCCTGGGTGAGGAAATTCTGTTTTACCCTGTTTTTTCCATAGGAATCCATCCCAGTCACCCATGTGAGACTGGCTTGATAATTCACCCTTTTTGGCTGGTTCCTCTTCCTTGTCTCACTTCCTCCACTTTCCTTCCTGTGTTTTTGGGATCACTTCTCTAATAAGTTGCGTGCATTGAAAACCCTTGTTTCAGAGTCTGCTTTGGGAGAAGCCAAACTGAGGCAGGGTGTCAGTGACTACTTTTTGTGATCTGTATATTTATTTTTTCCAACTTTAATGAGGTGTAATTGACATGTAACACCGTATAAGGTGAACAGTGTGGTGATTTGATATGTGTTTTCATTGTGTCTTTGATGTTTTCAGAGCGGTAAACATTGCAATAGAGATTATGAGCTTTGATGTGAATGGGAAAGGATGGGATTAATAGAAGAATGAGAAAAGATAAATCTCTATTCATTTTAATTACAAGTACTTTATTGAATACTGAGTTTTGGA
This sequence comes from Lyroderma lyra, assembly GCA_004026885.1. Taxonomy (NCBI): domain Eukaryota; kingdom Metazoa; phylum Chordata; class Mammalia; order Chiroptera; family Megadermatidae; genus Lyroderma; species Lyroderma lyra. Next base: position 46,049 of record PVJL010010338.1, on the reverse strand, counting down.
CACTGGGCTTAATTAACCCTGGTGGCATAAGGGATGGGTTCTGCCCTGGAGAGACTCACATTCTCTTAGGAAATACAAACATAGCAATTCATCATTAAACTTCAAGATGATCTATGACTTAAGAAAGTTATGTGCTGTGGGAGTACAGAAGCTCAGAAGGCTGATGGAGGTGAACTTCAGATTCACAAAGTAGGTGATAATATGTGCTAACCAGGGCGAATAGGACTTTTGTGGATTAAAGATGAGAAAAGCCTTCTAGGCAGGGAAAACAACTGGTATAGAACATGAAGATGCATGAAGTGTTTGGGTAGACAGTTGGAGAAAAGTTCATTATAAGGTACAGGAATGGCAGGAGATGAGGCTGAGAGAATGTGGAAGGTCTGATTATGAAACATTCTTGTCTCCTTAAATTGTAGAACATATGATAGCAGAGGAAGAGCTTGATGCATTAGGAAAGGCAAGTACATGTCTTATTCCAATACCTCCTTTCTGTACTCATATGTCTCTAGGGCAAGGAGAAAAGGAAAAGAAGAGATTCAGAAGACAAGCTGTGTATTTTCAGCTACCTTTTGTGAATGATTACTACATGCCAAACATTATGTTCGGCCTTTTACACACCTTATCCCATTTCATCTTCATGATAGGCCTGTGAGGCAGGACTGTTAAGCCCTTTCACTGATGAGGACATTGAGGCTTAGAAGAAGTCTAGAAAATTGTAAGATTTGGAGCCCATGATTGCCTGATCCCAAAGCTGTTAACCACTCTACCTCTCTTTTGGAAGATATAAATGTGGAGAGGACAGAGGATGCTGTGGTCATATTGCCGGGATTGGGGTGACAGCTAAGTGGAGGAGGCTGAAGGGACAGACTCACTTGCCAAGTTCTGCTCCTCTGGGTGCAACTAAAATCAGAAGAAACCAGAAGGAGCAACTGTCATGTGGAAAGGCATTTGTTTCTGTTATTTACTTTGGTGAAGTTTCCAGAAAATGTTTTGGATTTGAAGTATTTGTTTTTAAATCAAATTTATCCTTAGCAACTGCTAAAAGCATTCAACAGAGGAGAGAATAAAAAATTATTTAGGCCACAACAATGGCAATGCCGATGTTGGCTTGTGATTAATCATTTCCTCTCACAGCACCATCATGATTCTATGGCACCTCAAAGTTCATCTTTCTTTTCCTAAATGCCTTAAATAAATAAAATCAAAGCTTTTCTACTATGCTCCCAGCACTTTTGAACCATTTAATTTTTTTGAAGTTTAACATTTGTCTTTAGAACCAAGTTACTTGAGTGGAAAGGTGTCATTAAATCACCATTTAACACTTGAGGAGAAAGTTGGGCCTAATGGTGTCTAAGTTTTTTTCTATAAACACGATTCAGATAGATGAAAAGTAAAATGGAGCACATCTTTTCATAAATAAACAGTAAGAAACCAGACATTTAAATGCTTTTGAAAATTTTAAGCAGCTTGAATGCTCATGCTATCCTAGTGTAGAACAGGGAAAGGGTATAGATGATCAAGGAAATGCAAAGATACCTTTTAAACATGTGACCAAAACATTAGTGAAAGAGCTCTGTAAATTCTAGAATAATCAGTTATTAATCTTTTCTTCTAGACTAATAATCTCATTTATTATACAAATCTAAAATAATTAGTGCAACTTAAAAATTTTCTCAAATAAAACATTATTTGAAACCTTCCATTTCTATCATAGATTTAAAAATACCCCCACTGTCAGGTGCCATAAAAACTACCACCTGAGTTATAAGATCATAGAATGAGGAGACTGGACATTCTGACAGGGGTTGTTTTGACTAGCAGTCTTATGATAAACATTTAAGTTATTTTTTCATCAGCTACTTGACCCCTGTCTCCTTTTTAGAATTGCAACAGTGTTCACTCTGAACAGTGTTCACTTCCAATGTTCTGTGAGAAACAACCTGAAAATGTTAACTTGCCGTTCCTGATGATGGTTGATGGTAATTCCTCTGTAGGCTGAAGAAGGAAACAATCTTTTGCATTCATTTAAAAACTTTATTTGCTAGGAGAATTTGCTTTGGCTAATGCAGCTTTTAAGACCTGTTGGTTCACTCAAAGGTCAAGGAACATTTATGTAAGGAATCTTCAATAACATTCTTTTATCTTGGCGAGTAGCGAATGCCCTGGTGCCAGTTTTTCCCTCTTTTGAGTATTAAATTTGTGTGTGCCTTCATTTGAATGCTCACCAAATAGTGAAATTGTTTCCAAAGTATGCAGATAAGATCATGCAAAGTTAGAGGCATTTGTTTTACTTTTATTTCCTTTTCAGTAATTTTCTTTCTTGGTTTATCAAAAGTGCTGTTTTTGAAGCATTGATCATAACCAAAGCCTGCATTGTAAAAAATTTGTTTTTACAAGCAAGTTTGCATTAAAGATGCTCCATAAGGGCATGCTGATCTACATTTTCCAAATTATGTTTTGTAAACCTTGAATTCTGAACACTGGTTATTAAGATGGTGATAATTGTCATTCAGTGAAAGTATTCTGTGATTAAATAATTTTGAGTGATTCTGGGAATGTGGTGACCAGAATACAGCATCCTTATTTCCACTTCCAATTTGAAGCTCCTTGACTCCCCTGAGCCAGATATCAATTGAACCTGTGGGCCTTGGGTATAGGTGGGGCTTTAGGCACTGTGGAGTCTTTTTGGTGAAAACTGGTACCAGGCTTGCTTGGATTACAGAGCACTTTGTAAACACTTTGTTTGAAAGCCAGAGCACTTAATCCTGGGAAAATCTTGGGAGAAAGGCCACCTCAATTTCAGTGAGTATACTAGGTTTCCCCTCCTATGTGTCTATAGAGCTAGCGAAAGCTGAAATGCTAATTTGCATTGCCTTGCCATTCAGGGTCCCTGTCTTCTCATCACAAGCCCCAGATCTTGAGATACTTTTGCCTCTCACTGCCTGTGAGTCGCACTGCCCTTTGTGCTATCTGAGCAATAAAATCTAAATCCCAAAAAAGCTATGAAGAAAGAGAAGGAACAAGTTGAGCCATCAAAACACATGCCATGAAAATACAGAAATGGAAGTACTGGAGAGGAGATTCAAGTTCAAGATGACAAAGTAGGAGAATCTCGGGCTCACCTTCTCCCATGGATGCACTGCCTGTGCAGTTACATATGAAACAACTTCCTCTGAAAAAAATCTAAAAACTGTCTCAGCAATTCCTACACATCTGGTGAATGAGAGAAGGCCCACACTGAAGCAGGTAGGAGATGCTGGGACACATTTTTTCCTCATAAACTCCATCCCCAGTGCTGCAACCCTTATTAGGAAGGAACTCAAAACCCAGAGCTTCTCACTGAGTAGTGAAGGGTTTAAAGCCCACATCAGGCACCCCAAGTTTTAAGACCTGTGCCTGAGAGATGAGCCCCCAAATGTTTTCTAGCTTTGAAAACCAAGGGGTTCTATGTCCATAAGAGCAATAAGGCTATCACGACCTGTGAAATGGTTCTTAAAGGTCAGGGAAGCTTGGACTCACACACCACAGGGCTCAGTGCAGAGGCAGCCAGTGGAGAGGTACTCCGACTTGGTGTGAGTGAAGCTCATTTGATAATCTTGAAGTGTTGGCCTGAGGGACAGGCATCTACTTTAGGAGGGGTGGTCATGAAATTCTGAATGAAGGGGAAGAAGGGCACAAAAACTATTTTTTTTCAATATATTCACCCTGAATCCAAATATACTTTTCAGATCTTTCAATAAGTTTATTTATACCCTCAAAAAAAGTTTCATTTTTTTCTCTCAAATTGCAGCTTTAACCTCTTTGTTGTCTGCAAATTTCTTTCTTCAAAGCCATTTTTTTTTCTTACTTGGGAACAAATAATAATCAGATGGAGTGAGATCTGGACTGTAGGGAGGGTACTTTAACATTTGGAAGCCACAGTCATGAAGAGTAGCCAATGCAACATTGCTCTTGTGCATGGGCACATTGTCATTTGGTCCATTTTCCTTTTCTTCTTCACAGATTCTTTTAACTGTTTCACTATACTAGAACAGTACTCTCCAATTATTTGACACTGTTATCCTTGTAATTGATCAGCAGGATACCCTCTGTATCCCATAAAACAATAGCCTTTTTTTTTCAACTGATTGAGACACTTTGAACTTCTTATGGTGTGGCATGCACTTTTCATGCCACTGCATGGACCACTGCTTTGACTCAGGCCCATAATGATGAATCCAGTTTCATCTCCAGTGACAATTCAGTTTAAAACTTTATCTTTGTTGTCTCTGAAGAGTTCTAAAAACTGTTGTGAACGTGTGATGCACTGTTGTTTTTGAAGTGGTGTGAGCCTTCTCAGTACCCACCTTTCACTGACTTTTGACATCCTTAGATGCTGATGGAGAATATTCATTTCTGCAAGCTACTTTCTATTCAACCTGACATCTTCCACTACAAATTTTCAACTTCTTGACAGTGTCTGAAGAAGTGGCCTAAACAGAGCATCCCCGATGGATGTCATCTTCACTTGACTCTCTGCCTTACTTGAAGAGGCTGTGCCACTTGTAAACCATGGATTTTCTATGACAACAGTCCCTGTAAACTGCTGACATCTCTTCCAAAATGGTTTCAAGTGTTTTCCCTTGTTTTGTGAGGAACTTAATGGTGGCACAAAATTCAATTATATCTATACTTGGGGTTTTCTTTATGTTTGATGTGCTTCTTGGGTGATATCTGAAAGAACGTGGATGCAAGTAGGCTGAAATTTGGCACATACACTAATGATAAATCACACAATCAGAATTTGTGCACTAGTACTCCCATGTCTCCATTAACTCCCTTGTTCCACAAATTTCTTGACCACCCCTCGTAGCACATCTGGGGTTTGCTGCACCAGCTTCATATTCTCCCTCTGCCTCACTCCAGCCAGCAGGTGCCATCATTTTCTCTCTCTCTCTCTTTTTTTCCTAATTCTTTGTTTTCTCTTTTTCTCCTGTGGTCACCATCTATACACTCTTCCTCTGCCTCAGTCCAGCCAATGGGCACCATCCTTGGGCTCTCTCTCTGCTGTGCTCCAGAATGCGAATACCTCCTGAAGGGGAGCTTTTATATGTATCTGGTGTCCTGTTTTTTTGTGGTGCCACCCAGGAATACCGCTTAATCACCTGGCTCAGGAAGCCAAGAGTTCTTGTGATCCTGTGTCCTATGGAATTGTAATAATTGGAGACAGTTCTTGGCAGTACCACCCCCAGAAACTGCACATTAAGGAGACTGAAACACCCTCCTAGTCTTTCTGTCAAAGAGGCCTATGTTCTTGTCCTGGAGCTTCTGCCTCAGGGACAGGCTGCAGTTTTGGCACACCTCTAGAGTCCTACCAAAGTCCTCACAGGGAATGTAGGCCAGGGGACACCATCTTTACACTCTTCCTTTGCCTCACCCTAACCCTAGGTTGCTCTTATCTCCCAGAAAAGAGCTTATACACTCATCAGGATTCCCAGGAGACACCACCAGATTGCCTGCCTCTAGTAGCCAGTAGAGTTTATAGGACTGTGTATGTTTGCATACTTTAAAAACTGCTGCCTGAGGATTTAGCTTCCAATCATCCTGAATCTAGGTGCTGACTGAGATCCCTCCCTTTGGAACACTGACTGGTCTTGCCACAACCCTTAACTGCTGGGAGTCATTAAAAAATAAAATAGGCTGCTGGTAATCACAACCATTTGAGAAACAACTAAGAGCTAGGGCAAAGTTGAATGATAAGGTTTATCTCCTATAGGAAGCCACTCCTTCAAGAATGGGAGATGTGGCTGTTTTATCTAATGCAAAGAAACCAACAGAGAGTCAAGATAAAATGAAGAAACAAAGGAATATGTTTTAAACCTCAGAAAAAAATTTAATAAAAGAGAGATATGTAATTTACCTGATAAAGAGTTCAAATTAATAGTGATAAAGATGCTAACTGAACTGAGGAGAAGAATAAACACAGTGGGAACTTCAACAAAGAGATAGAAAATATAAGAAAGTACCAAACAGAAGTGTCAGAGCTGAAGAATACAATAACTGATCTGAAAAATACACTAGAGAGGTTCAACAACAGACTAAATGAAGGGGAAGAAAGGATCAGTCAACTGTAAGACAGGGCAGTGGAACTCATCCAATCTGAACAACAAAAAGAAAAAGAATGAGAAGTACTGGGAGGAGACAGATGAACACCTGAATTAAATTGTAAAAAATACTTAAGGTGATCCACATGCTGCACAGAAAAGACTTCCCATAGCTTAAAAACATGATTTGAAAACGAAAATGTTTCGTATGTGAAATAATAGTCCCTGTTGAGACACAAGTTCATGTCTCAACAGAAGACCAAGTGCAAGAAATAATGTCAAAATACAGAGCAAAAGCTAGTTGGAAATTATAAAGGAAAAAATAAGAGATTGGAGGGATAAATCCAGGAAACTGAACATTTGGGTAATAGGTATTCAGAAGAGTAGAAGAGAACAGATGGAAGAGAGACAGTAGTTAAATTCTAGGGGGACACTTCTCAGAACTGAGCTAAATCTTTAGTTTATATATTTAAAGCACTCATGGTATTCCAGGTGTGCTGATGAGAATAGACACTCACCCAGTTATTTTCTGGTAAAATATTTAAACTCTAATGGGTAAAGAAACATTAAATTATCTAATAAAAAAAAAGAATCAAAATGCTCCTAGGATACCCATCTGTAAAGAAAGGAAAATAAAAGGCAATTGAATGAATCAGAGATAAAGGATAACACCTCAAGAATGCCATATCCAGCCAAGATATTATTCACCTGAATAAAGATATTCAAGGATAGATGACAAAGGAGCCATCCAAGTAACCCCTTCAAGAAAAATACTTGAGATAGTCTAGATAAAATATAAATAAACCCAAATTTAAAAAAAGCCAGAGAAAAGTTGAAAAGAATAGGAATAAATAATGAACAATGATTCTTGTCATATAAACAGATTCATTCATTCAACAAATATTTATTGTGTGCCTAATACATACTAACATAATTGTTGACAATGGGGATACTACAGTGAATAACATAGACAAGAATGAAATCTTGATGGATGAATATAATTTGTCTGGCAATATATAGCATTGTGTTAATTAAGGATGGCTGAAAAATAGAGAACACTATAATGGATACTTAAATAAATAAAAAATAAGCTCACAAAGCTTAAGAATGGGAGCAGGGAGGAATGAATGCATTCTAAATGAGAACTTCAACGAAGAGATAGAAAATAGAAGAAAATACCAAATAGAAGTCACAGAGCTGAAGAATACATTAATCAAACTGAAAATAGGTATTTAGATGGGGAGAAGAGAACAGATGGGGGACAGACAGTAGTGGGGGTGGTGGAATTAAAAATCTTCTACAAGACTTTTCCATTGGGGAAGGGGGACAAAGCAGTTGTTTTAATTGCAGAGAGCAGCTGTGGTAGGCTGAAATCTAAAGATGCCCTCCCAACACGTCTTGCCCTAATCCCTATGACTGTGAATATGACAAAATATTATGCATGTGATTATGTTACCTTACAAAGGTATTTTGCAGGTTTAATTAGGTTACTAGTCAGTTGACTTTGAATTAATCCAAAGGGAGTCATCAGGGTATACCTCATCTAATCACAGAAGCACTTCAAAAGCAGAAAGTTTTCTCTAGCTGGTGGCTGAAGAGGAAGTCAGATAGCGTCAAAGTAAGAGAATAATTTGGTACACTCTTGATGACTTTGAAGATAGGAGGTTTCACATGGAAAAACTGAAGAGTTGACTTGCTGAGAGCAAACTCTGGCCAATGACCACCAAATAAATGAAGACTCTCTCTTACACATGCAGGAACTGAATTCTACCGTCAATCTGAATGATTCTGGAGATGTATTCTCCCCCAACCCTCCAGAAAAGAGCCCATTGTGGCCAACACCTTGATTTCAACCTGTGAAACTCTAAGCAGAGACTCCAGCTACCCAGACTTCTTACACACACAACTATCAGCTAATAAATGGGAATAGTGTTTCACAGTGTTGAGTTTGTGGTTATTTGTAATGCAGCAATATAAAACCAGTACTTCAGTTTGTGTTAAGTATTAACTGAGATGAACTTTATCACATCTTTTGGTTCTTTTAACTAATAATTTTAAAATAATTTATTATATCTCCCATTTATTTCATTTTTCAATTACATTTGACATACAATATTTTATTGGTTTCAGGTGTACAGTATAGTGATGAGACATTTATAATAAGTTACAAAATCCTTATTCCAATACATCTGGTTCCCACCTGATACCATATATAGTTATTACAATATTATTGATTATATGCCCTATGCTGCACTTGACATCCCTGTGACTATTTTGGGGTTTTTTTTGTTTGTTTGTTTTGTTTTGTTTTGTTTTTTTTTTTGTTTGTTTTTTTTTGCTTTTTGGTATGTGGGTAGCTCCCTGACTGGGAATCGAACCCAGGCTGCAACACTGACAGCGCCAGCACCGAAACCTTAAGCCACTACACCACCAGGGAGCTCCCCTGTGACTATTTTGTGACTATGAATTTCTACTTCTTGATTTCTTTCCCTTTTTACCCCTCTTCCCCTCCTCCCATCATTCCAATAAATCTAGTACCTATCTGATGCCACCCATAGTTATTGCAACATTATTGACTATAATTGCATGTTATACCCTATATCCTAATAACCATTACTTGGTAACCACCAAACTGAGCTTCCCAATTTCTTTCCCTTAATTTACCCCTCCCCCAACCTTCTCCCCATCTATCAACAAACCAAATGTTTTCTATATCTACGAATCTGTTCCTGTTCCATATTTTTATTTTCTTTTGTGGATTTCACCTGTAAGCAAAGTCAACTTGCATTTGTCTTTCTCTGTTTGACACTCTGTTCAGTGCAATAACCTTCATGTCTTTTGATTGGAGCTTTTAATTCATTTAAATTGAAGGTAATTGTTAATGTGTACCTATTGCCATTAAGTCTGCGGACTTAAATAGTTTTCTAAGGAAAATTGCTTTGTGGGTGGGGCTGGTTGCTCACTTGAGAAAGTGTCACTGGTGTTGGTGGAATTGGGTGAGGTGGGGTCCCAGTCAGTCAGCAGAGTGGAGTGAGTGAAGCTCAGTAGACCAATCAGGTTCAGATTTGGCTGTGTGGGTGCAACACAAGAAGATGGCACTCACTAGCTGGCTGCATAGGAGAAGGGCACACCCAGGAAAAATGGTGACTCTCCTCTAGTCCTCACTCCAAAGCCATGCACCTCAGTCTTCACCCCCTCCCCATATGACTCCAATGCTCCCTGAGTCACTGTTCCTCTGCTGGAGCCCAAGATGAGTACCTGTGAGTGACTGAGTCTGCGTTGGCACTTTAAGAAGATGTGTGGGTTTCCCAGAGCCTTCCATCCCAACCAGGCAGTTGGAGTCTCCCCTATTGTTTACAGATGTGTAGGGCTCCTCTTTCCAGCACCAGTGCTCCAGGCTAAGAAGCCCGGTATGAGGTGGGGTCCCTTGCTCCTCTGGGGGGAACCTCTGTGGCTGAGATATGCCTCCTGATTCTCTACCACCACCAGAGTTTGGCTCCTTTTGCATCTGCGCCCCTCCTACCAGTCTCACTGTGGTTTACTCCTTTTTGTATCCTTAGTTATAAAGCTTCTGTTCAGCTGGACTTTAGGTGGTTCTCCATGTTGTTTGTCCAGTAATTTAGTTGTAATTTTAATATGTTCATGAAATGAAGTAGCACAGTGTTTACCTATTCCATCATCTTGGGTCTCCCAGTCTTAACTAATGATTTTACAATTTAAATTTAATTTAAAGCAATTAAATAATTAGTTTATAATTAGTTAATAGTAAATATCTAAATCAAAATAAATAATAAGGAAAATAATGTTTTTGGAAGCCCTTTGTGGAACAGAGATTGGTATATGCTCTATAGAAATCTACATAGAAATTCAGGAAATGCATTTAGAGCAATTGTTCTTTAGTTTGTTGACCCTAATCCCTCAGTGTGACCCTTATTAACATTATGTATGTCAACTCAAATAGATAATGGGCTTTAACTGTTAATATGAAGCTTTTTTATTGCAAACTTACAAGTAGCACAGAAAAATGTTATGTGCCTTTTACAGAGATTTGCCTTGTTTATAGATTTTTCTCATGCTTTATTACTATAGCATTTATGTTTAAATATTATGTTTTATTATTAAAGTTTTATAATGAGATTCTCTTATCATCTTCAGTTTTGTCTTCACTCTTATAGTTTATACCTTCTTCAACTTTTACAAATGAAAATAGACCATTTCACTATTCCAGTATTTCCTAAATAGTTTAGGTAAAATTTCTGAGTTGAACAAACCTCATGGCATCTTAATTAAAAGACATTTAAAAGTCACACAAAAATTGAGAGATAACATGAAATAACAGAAAGGATGTTGTACTATTTTAGAAATGGGAGAACTGAGTTCAGTCTTCATAATTCCATTAGGTGATATTGAGACCTTGACTAAGCACGTATCCCCGAGGGTATGCATACCACCACTTGGGAACCGATGCTCTAGAGGTAAGTCAGGAGTCAGTAAGGTAGCTTTGGATACTTGCTCCTGTTTTAACTATAGTTCTTTTATCTGTTTCAATAGTGACTTCTGTAATTATATTTTCTTTCAAGAAATAGCTGTATAGTGTAAAAAAAAAAAACTTCAGATCTGCAACAAAATGATGGTGTGAGAGGGACCTCTGAAAAACTCCTCTGGAGATTACAACTAATAAAACACCTATATCTCAACCAAGGATCCTCTACACATCGCACAATCACAACAAAGAAAGCCACTCATTGCATTAAGGTACCTGCAGGCAAACAGAGGGTTAAACAAAGGAGAAACAAAGGGAAAAGTGGGACTTGGCCATGTGAGCAGGTCTCTGCTTGGAACTCTACCACTGGGGGAGGAAGAAGGAAGAAGGTGGTGGGAGAATGCTCCAGACCTCACTTGGCCCACAGGATTGAGGAAAGGGGGCCCAGAGGTGGGGGCATGAGATACTGCAATCACCTCACTTTGGCCCTAGGAGGTGCAGACTGGTCTGCAAAATGCAGTGACTGGACTTCTTTCTGGTCCCAGAGGAGAGGGGAGCTACTGGGTGGTGAGGAGCTACTGGGTGGTGAGGAGCCACAGCGTGAACACTCTGGCTGGGAAGGAGAAGGAGAGAGAGGGGTGCACGTGCATTTCTCAGCCCACAATCAGGACAGTTTCAAAGACCTGAATACAGGGCTGATTCCAAGGCTCAGGGCAGAATCTGTGCAATGGGCAAACTGAGAACAGAAAGGTGTGATCATGCCCAAACTCTATGCGTGACCCCTGGAGCAACAGGAAGAAAACAAAGCCACAAATGCCCCTCCCCCATAGACCCCTGCCCACCCCATATCAGCAGCAAACACCAAAGAAACTGTGGCAGTGAGGGTTCTGAGAGGCTGAAAAAAAAGAGAAACCAGAGAAAAGGAGCTCAAATTAAAGAGATGGGGACAGATGACCCATCAGAGACACAGCTCAAAGTAATGCTTATAGAAGTGCTTAAGGAACTGAATGATAATTTCAACAGAGCGGAAATAAGCGCAAAGAAGACCTATAAACCATTGTAAAGGACCAGAGAGAGAGAATGGCTACATTAACTGAAATGAAGAACGGAATAAAAGTCACTAACCTGGATAAAATAGAAGCACAAAGCAGTGATAACAGCCAGCAGAAAACACCCAGCCAGATCGATTACAAAATTATTTCCAAAAAAGGGAGGATGGCTTGAAATTCCTCTGGGATTATATGAAATGTAATAGTATCAGAATAAAAAGTATGCTGGAAGGGACAGAGGAAAAGCAAGGAATCAAGAAATTATGTGAAGAAATAATGACTGAAAATTTTCCTAACCTGATGAGGTAAGTAGACATACAAGTCGAAGATGCACAGAGAATTCCAAGCAAGATGATTCCAAACAGGAATACACTGAGTCACATCCTAATCAAAATTGCAAAACTTAAAGAAAAAGAAAAAAATTCTAAAAACAGCAAGAGAGATGCAAATAGTAACTTAGAAGGGGACACCCATTCAACTCTCAGCTGATTTCTCACCAGAAACTTTACAGGCCAGAAGGGACTGGCAGAAAATATTTAACATGATGAAAGCCAAAAATCTACAACCAAGAATAATGTAACCAGCAAGGCTAGCATTCAAAATTGAAGGACAGATAAAGAGCTTCTTAGACTAGAAGCTAAAGAAGTTCATCACCACCAAACTAGTACTACAAATAATGTTAGAGGGACTTCTTTAAGATGGGAGGAGAGAGGGCAGAGTGGGTGAAATAAGGGAAAGGGATGGAGAAATTTAGTTTGATTGTTAATAGAAAATTGAAAACAACCGAGAAACAAAACTCATGGACACAGTCACTAATTTAGTAGTTACCTGAAGGGAAAGGGGGAAGGGACACCAATATATGGTGATGAAAAGAGAACTGACTCTGGGTGATGAATTATGTAATACAACACATAGAAAATGTAATGCAGAATTGTACACCTGGGACCTATGTAATTTTTACTAATCGATGTCAGTCCAATAAATTAAAAAAGAAAAAGAACTTCAGGGTATTAAATGATTTCTAAGTTTTAGAATATAGGTTTCCTTCACCATTTAAATTCTCTTTTTTGAATTCAGGAAATGAATAGATTCAGATAGAAACAGATGTATGTTGTGATATACGTTTGTCAGAGTTCTCCATAGGAAAAAAATTAAGGATGTGTTTATTTTAAGGAATTGGCTCACATGATTGTGGAGGCTTTATAAGTCCAAAATCTTCAGGGAAGATTGGCTGGAGACCAAAGGAAGAGTTTCAGTTTAGTCCAAAGGTAGTGTGCCAGCAGAATTCCTTCTTGGTTGGTACAGGGTGGTGGTAGTGGTAGTCGTACTGGCTTGTCTTTGTTCTATTAAAGCCCTCAACTAGATGGAGGCTAATCTGTTTTACCCAAAACCCACCAATTTAAATGTTAATTTCATACAAAAACACCTTCACAGAAACATCCAAAATAATATTTGAACAACTATGTGGATACTATTAATTTTATGGTTTACACATAAAATTAATTATCACACATACTCCAAAGTAAATGAAAAAGAACATTGCAGCTATATAGTTACTCTTTTGCCAATAGACAATGGTAATAATATAAGATAAAATATTGAGTGGATTTTATTTTTTGGAAGATAGCAGAATTAGAAAAATCTAAATTTCATTCTGGTAAGTAAAGCTAAAATGGCTTTGGATTTTTCAGTTAAATTGTTTGGAAAAAAATTCCTCCCCTTTGTGTAAATGTTAAATATTGTTATGTAGAAACATTCCCGCCCAAATGACACCTATTTCTTCCATTAAGGATCTATCTCCAAGGTCCTTAGAGGCCCATGGATTCACCCATGTCCAAATGTTTATGTAATCTCTGTTCCTTTCTAATTCTCTGCTTCCCTTCTCTGCTTACTGTTTCCCTTTCTGGTGCCTCTCACCTTTATTCATTTGTTGCCATTGTGGTTAGAAAATTTTTAGTATATTTTGGCATTTGGCAAGAAATAAATACATATCCTCTTAGTAGATAGTTCTATATAAAGATCATATGTATCTTTTTCACATTAATTCATTTGGTAATTGTCTTTGATGCACAAGAAAGGGCAAGACACACTCATTTTATAGAACAATAGAGAAATGAAGCAGTTGTTTAAATTTACCAATAAACAATGAATAATAAAGGTTCCTTTTACTCTGAGGTATCAGTGAAATTTACATAATTTAGTAAGGTATATTATAGTATAAAAACAATCTCTGTAATGCTGTAGCTTTGCATGAAATAGGTTTTTCCCCACAAGATGGCCTTTTATTGCTTATTCTATTTTCTGTACCTTAAGAGTTCTAGAACTATCCAGATGTTTAAATATGCCTTAAAAAAAGAAGTGTTTCATTATGAAATGACACAGATGCCATGTTTGCTTATGACACCATACCACCAAAATCCTAAAGCAGCAGCAGTGAGTTTCTCAAGCCCTTGTAACAGCTCATTTATATTCTTTCCACGTGATCTCTTGCTTATGCACTGCTTTCTTGGAACAAGGTTATAACTGATTTATCTACTTTGCAGTCTAGGAATAGAATAATACTTTATCTCCTGGAAAAAAATAATGAATGAAACTTTCAATAATATTCTTTTTTTTGCTTTTTATTGTTAGACTTATTAGGGTGACATTTATAGCAAGAATTACATAAGTTCTAGGTGTACAATTCTACAGTGCATCATCAACTTGTTGTATAATAAGTTCACCACCCAAAGTGAGTTCTCTTTCCATCACCATATATTTAGCTTCCCCTGCCTCCTCTTCCACCCCCTGACCCTTCACCCATCCCTTCCCCACTTGTCCCCAAATAAATATTAAACTACTGATTGTGTTCATGGGTCTTCGTTTGTTTGTTTGTTTTGTTGCTTTCAGTTTTATATTCTGCATATGAGTGAAGTCATAGAGTTTTTGGTTTTTTCTCTCTGGCTTATATTGCTGAGCATGATAATCTGTAGGTCCATCCATTTTTTTGCAAATGGCAATATTTCCTCTTTTCTTACAGCTGAGTGATATTCCATTGTGTATATGTACCACAGCTTCTTTATCCAGTCATCTGTCGCAGGGCACTTTGGTTGTTTCCATGTTTTGGCCACTGTGAACAGCGCTGCAATGAACATTGGGGTACATAAGTCTTTGCAGACAAAGGTTTTCAAGTTTTTTTTTTTGGTAGATTCCCAGAAGGGGAATTACTGGGTCATATGGTAACTCCATTCCCAATTTTTTGAGGACCCTCCACACCGTCTTCCACAGTGGTTGTACCAGTTTGCACTCCCACCAGCAGTGTACCAGAGTTCCTTTTTCTCCACATCCTCTCCAGCACTTGTTATTCCTTGTCTTGTTGATAACAGCCATTCTCACAGGTGTGAGGTGGTATCTCATTGTGGTTTTGATTTGCATTTCCCTGATAGCTAATGAGGATGAGCATTTTTTCATATGTC
>PVJL010010338.1:0-30879 GCA_004026885.1 Lyroderma lyra | reverse complement strand
CTTTAGATTTTAGACTCTTACCAGGTGTGTTGTTTGCAAATATTTTCTTCCATTCAGTTGACTGTCTCTTTGCTTTGTTGATGGTTTCATTTGCTGTGCAGAAGCTTTTTAGTTTGATATAGTCCCATTTGTTTATTTTTGCTTTTACTTCCCTTGCCTTTGAGGTCAGGTTCATGAAGTCTTCCTTGAGTCCTAGGTCTATAAGTTTAGTACCTATGTTTTCTTCTATATGGTTTATTGTTTTGGGTCTTATATGAAGGTCTTTAATCCATTTTGAGTTAATTTTTGTATATGGAGAGAGTTCACAGCTCAGGTTCATTCTTTTGCATATGTTTTTCCAGCTTTCCCAGCACCACCTACTGAAGAGGGTGTCTTTTCCCCAGTGCATATTTTTTTGCTCCTTTATCAAAAATTATTTGTCCATAAATTTGTGTATTTTTTATGGGTTTTCAGTTCTGTTCCATTGGACTGTGTTTTTGTTTTTCTGCCAATACCAAGCTATTCTGATTATTGATGCTTTGTAATGTAAATTCAATTCCTGAACAGTGATACCATCAGCCTTATTCTTTTTATGTAGTATTGCTTTGGCAATTCAAGGTCTTTTATGGTTTTATATAAATCTGATAATTCTTTCATCTATTTCATGAAAATATGATTGTGGGATTTTGACAAGTATTGCATTAAATCTGTAGATTGCTTTGGGAAAAATAACAATGTTATGTCCTCCTATCCATGAACAGGAGATATCTTTCCATTTCTTTGTGTCCTCTTCTATGTCTTTCCAAAGTGTCATAGTTTTCCGTGTATAAGTCTGTCATGTTCTTTGTTAATTCTCAGGTATTTCATTCCTTTTGCTGTGATAGCAAAAGGCATTGACTCTCTCATTTCTTTTTCTGAAGATTCATTGTTTGTATATAGGAATGCTATTGATTTTTGTACATTGATTTTGTATCCTGCGACTTTATTGTATTCAGTTATTGTTTCTAATAGTTTCCTAGTGGAATTTTTGGAATTTTCTATATAAAGGATCATGTCATCTGCACCGAGTGACAATTTGGTCTCTTCTTTCCCAATTTGGATGCCTTTTATTCCTGTCTCTTGCCTGATTGCTGTGGCTAGAACTTCTAGTACTATATTGAATACCAGTGGTGACAGGGGGCATCCTTGTCTTGTTCCTGATTTTAGGGGAATAGGCTTTTAGCTTGTCTCCATTCATTATGATGTTAGCTGAGGGTTTGTCACATATGGCCTTTATTATGTTGAGATACTTTCTTTCTATACTTATTTTATTCAGTGTTTTGATCATGAAAGGATGTTTTATCCTATTGAAAGCTTTTTCTGCATCAATTGGTATGTCCATATGGTCTTTATCTTTGATTTTGTTTATGTGGTGTAACACATTGATTGATTTTTGTATGTTGAACCATCCTTGTGCTCCTGGGATGAATCCCACTTGATCATGATGTATAATCTTTTTGATGCATTGTTGTTTTCTATATGCTAATATTTTGTTTAGGATTTTTGCATCAGAGATATTAGTTTTCTTTTTTTGTGTTGTCTTTCCCAGGCTTTGATATTAGGGTAATGTTGGCCTGATAGAATGAGTTAGGAAGCATTGCTTCCTCTTCAATTTTTTGGAAGTACCTGAGGAAGATAGGCATTAATTCTTCTTGGAATGCTTGGTAGAACTCATTGGTGAGATCATCTGTTACAGGCTTTTGCCTTTAGGAAGATGATGGATAGTCATTTCTATCTCTTTGCTATTGATTGGTCTATTTAGATTGTTCAGTTTTTCTTGGTTCAGTCTAGGTAGGTTATAAGTTTCTATAAACTTGTCCATTTCTTCTAGGTTGTTAAATTTAGTGGCATAAAGCTCTCATAACATTTTTTATAATACTTTGTATTTCTCTGGTATTGGTGGTAATTTCTCCCCTTTCATTTCTAATTTTGGATATTTGTGTCCTTTCCTTTCATCCTTTGATTAATCTATCCAGGAGTTTGTCAATTTTGTTGAGTTTCTCAAAGAACAACTCTTTGTAATATTAATTTTTTCTATTGTCCTTCTGGTCTCTAATTGGTTTAGCTCTGCTTTAATTTTTGTTATTTCTTTCTTCTGCTAACTTTGGGTTTTGTCTGTTCTTCTTTTTCTAGTTCTTTAAGATGGGATGCTAAGGTGTTTACTTGTAATTTTTCTTGTTTCTTAAGATAGGACTGTAATGATATAAATTTCCCTCTTATTACTGCTTTTGCTGTGTCCCAATAATTTTGATATATTGTATTTTCATTGGTTTCTACATATGTTTAATCTCTTCTTTTGTCTTTTTATCCAGTTCTGTTTTAATAAGATGTTGTTTAATCTTCGTGTATACTCATGTTGTTTATACTTCGTGTATACTCTTTTCTGCTTTCCTTTTACAGTTGATCTCCAATTTTAAAGCTTTGTGGTCTGAGAATGCAGTTGGTATGATTTTGATCTTCTTGAATTTGCTGAGGCTACTTTTGCATCCCATCATGTGGTTTATCCTTCAAGATGTTCCTTGTACACTAGAAAAGAAGATATAGTCTCTTTTGCTGGATGAGGTGTCCTGTAAATGTCAATTATATGCAATTGCTGAAATGTGTCATTTAGAGCTGATATTTCCTTATTTATTTTCTGTTTGGATGATCTGTTCATGGTTGTTAAGTGGACGTTTAAGTCTCCCATAATGATTGTGCTTTTGTCAGTTTCTCCTTTCATATCTGTTAGTAGTTGTTTTGTATATTTTGTTGCTTCCTGGTTGGGAGCACATATATATTAATTAGTGTAAAATTTTCTTGTTGTTGTATTGTGCCTTTTATCATTATGTAATGTCCATCTTTGTCTCTTGCTCTCTTTTTTAACCTGAAGTTTATTTTATCAGGTATCGGCATGGCAATTCCTACTCTTCTCTGGTTACCATTTGCTTAGAGTATTGTTTCCCATCCTTTCCGTCTGAGTCTGTGTTTGTCCTTATGGCAGAGGTGTGTCTCTTGGAGATGGCTATGGATAGGTTTTGTTTTTTAATCCAGTGTGCTACTCTGTTTCTTTTTATTGGTGAGTTCAGTCTATTAACATTTACAGTGATGATCGATATGTGAGGATTTCCTGTGGCCATTACTTATTTCTTTGTTTGTTTTTGTTTTAGTTTTGTTTCTTTCTTGTTGCCCTAACTCTATTCCCTTTGTCCTGATGTTTTGTTTCAGATTGAAGAGCCTCTTTCAGTATTTCTTGAAGTGCCAGCCTTGTGTTGGCAAATTCCCTCAGCTTCTGTGTGTTTGAGAAGGTCTTTATTCTTCCATCATATCTGAAGGATAATTTTGCAGATAATTTATTCTTGGCTGAATAATATTTTTTAAGATTGAAAAGATTTGATATAACACTCTGGAGTAGAGAGTACAACTTTTTAATTCTTCCATAGTAATTAAATGCAAGGGAAAAGTAGTTGGTTAGGTGAACAGTGAAGACAATAGTCTGACAAACAATGGAGCTCCCTCCATCTTTCAAAATGTGGCCAAGGGGCCCATTGGAAACATTACCAGCATTTGAGAAAAACTCCATACCTGTGAACCATTGATTTGAGTCACTTTAGGAATGAGAATGGTATGCTCACGTTCAAAGTTATCTTTGAGATTTTTCTAGGAAAAAGTATTCACCTTTTTCAGAGGTTAAAGGAGAAAAAAGCACATTTTAAAAGTTTGAATATAGGGTCTATAGTTGAGTTAGCATTTCTGTCTAACATTTTCTTCCTCCTGCTTCCCCAGCTCCATTAAGACCAGGATCCTGTTTTATTTATTGTTGAATCTCTAAGGACTTCATATTGGTCTTCAAATAAGATTGAACACTTAAGAAATATTTGTTAAATTGAGCTAACTAAACTGATTTCTCACCATGTATGTCCTATTTTTTCTAGTTTTTACTTATGCTTCTGTATTGTGGGATTCTAGAATAACTATGACTGATATTATTTTAAAACCCAGAAAGAAGCAACTAAAACAACAGTTGACATAAATAGTAACATCATCTGTTTTTATGAATCAACATTGAAAAGAAGACTTAGAGATTTTAGGATTGAATATAGAACATCATCTTTATATAAAATTTAAGGCTACAGGAATCTGAATCCTTCCGGTGTCTCCCTAAAGAAGATAAAATGTTAATTTCCAATGAGTTCAGTCCAATTTAAGTTCCTTAGAATTTATTTCTCAAACTTTTTCTTACAGTCAACCAATAACCAGCTATGAATTCCCCTTTGTGCCCACTCATACATTAGTGTTCTGCTTTATCACCTGCATTTGATTATTTCTAACATTGATCTTAGTAGGATTTAGAACTAGATATCAGAAGGTGCAATCTGAGGGTCTACACTTAAGTACAGCCCATGGTTAATTTGTTTGGTATTTTTTAGATTAGTATTTGTATTTGGGATTTCCTAAAACTACCCTTGGCTTCAGGAATTCACTAGAAAAATCTTACAGAACAGCAACAACAATAAGAACAACAGTAACAAAACCCTGTTTTATTCATGATACAGTTTATTACAGCAGAAGGATAAAGATTAGAATCAGCAATGGAACAAGATGCATAGGGCAAAGTTCAGGAAATACCAGACATAAGTTTCTATTTGTCCTATCTCAATGTCCATGGTGACAGTGCTTAATTCTGTCAGCAATGATGTATGACACATGCATGGAATATTGCCAATCAGGAAAGTTCAACTGAGCCTTGTTGACCAGTGTTTTTCGTAGGTGGTCATATAGCTGTGACTGACTGGCCACACGGCTGAACTTACTCTCTAGTTCCTCCAGAGGTCACGCTGATATCACATGACCATAGGTCCCTACCATAAATCACATTGTTAGCATAGGCTGCCTGGTGCAGTCCAAGGCAGGGCGTTAGGTAAATAAAACACTCTTTTTTATCAGGCAGGGTATTCCAAGGGCCTAGAGGTTATATTTCAAGAGCCAGGCAAAGGCAAAGGTAGTTAAGCCAGACCTGTTAAGTGAATCTTTTACTACACAGCATTAATATTAATAGTAAACCTATGAGGTTTATGAGATTTCACATTAAATATAGATTTTTGGATTTGCTTGAAAATCTGGACAATCTGGCCCATGCATCAATGTGGCCTCCACTGGTGGGAGCTGAGCAGTTTTTTTTTTTTTTTTACTTTAGATAAGGCCCATGCTTTCCAATTCACCATAGTCCTTCAATATTATACCTAGTTTGTTTCACTCAACTACATGATTTTCCCATCTCTTAAAGCATTAGGTTATAGATGGTTTGGGAACTAAAAGATTTGTTGAAGATTCATAATCCAATACCGAATCTGTCATATGTCTCTGAAGTGGTTTTTTCTGTAACACCCTTTGCTTAACTGATGAGATACATTGTTATTCTGAGAATATCATTATTATCCAAATAAAAGAACCAGAAGTTTACTCTGGAGCAATAGTTTTCATATTTTTTTAGTGCAGGGACTACTGTAACAAAGTAATTATAGATCATCTACTGTTTCTAAGCTCATTCATCTTGTCCTCCTCCTAAACTACTCTCATCCAAATGAAAAGAATAAATATCTTTTCATATTTTAAAAAGATTTTATTCAATATCACATAGGGATTTTTGCTTCAGAACCAGCACATAAATTTTAGATTGTGTATGACTACTTATAACACTTTTTGTTGGGACCTGTGCTAAGTTACTCCTTACAACCCGTCTACTGGGTTATAATGAAAGCAATTTGCAGACCAAAAATGCCACACACTCAAGTATTTATTAAACAGCCCTTCCTTAGAAATAGGCACAAAACAATTTATGTTATTTCTTTGGTAAGCTTGTTGAAGTCCCGACTCTGTGTCCTTTCAGGCTTTGGCCACCTCATTACAAGAACACTTTGCTCAGGATCAATGCACATATCTATCAGTAAGTACAGAGGCAAAGATGAGGCAACTGAATTCCTCCTAATGTTAGGGCTCAAAGCAAGACATTGAAGAATCAAGCCTGAGTATTACCTGTCACGGTGCAGGTCAGAAGTTTCCAACAGTCTTAGTCTCTTTGCGTGTATGTTTAGGAAGGGTCATGAAAATTCTTTAGCTAATTCACATGTCTTAAATACCTTGAGCTTGTATCTAACATTCATCTCCCTAAGTAACAAACCAGTATTTTCTCAAAAAAAAATTTCTGAGACTCATTTTGCTAGTTAGCAAAGCCTCAACTGTTGACTGAGATATGGTTAATCAAAATGCCAGCACTGACCACCTTGGAAAGTGGCCTTTCTGGGAAAATACCAATAGATTGTACTTGTAGTCTGCATTTATATTATAGAGTAATTATTTACGTTAGAGTTCATGCTTAAACTTACTGGCACATTCATATATCACATCATCTCTGCTTAATTATTTTATAGTATAGTAAGTTACAAATCCTAACACCTTTCTAGATTTCTAGTGATATTGATTTACACTTTGAGAAAGAGAGTATATATCATATGGCCTATCCTCTAATGCAGAGTAGCAGTTGCATTTAAAATATCCTTGTGTACGGGTATCTGCCATATTTTCAAATTCTGTAATCACTGTGGAGAAAGGAGAGACTTTATTAGTGAGTTAATGGGTTTTATACTTTAACTCTTGCTGATACTCATTTTGAAATATGCCACTTTTCCTAACTAAAAAAGTAATGATTAATAAACGAATATGATTTAAGTTACATCAAACATGTGGTCATAATGCAATACATCATCATGAAACACTAGCTTCCAGAATGCAGGGGTGGAAAAACTGTTGGCTTGCATCAGCTTATTTGACAGGCTTTGAGATTTGTTCTTCATAACAATGGGCAAAACAATTATAAAATCTAAGCAATATTGTGTTAATCTTAGTGCAATGATATGCAAGTAAGATCTTTCACTTGAGGTAGCAATTATCAAGAATTGAAAGTTCCATTTAAAGCTATGTACTTAGAGCTATTAAAAAGTCAACTTTATTACTGAAAGTCCTGAAGGAAAACTAAATTTGTTATTAAGACTCTGAAACTCTCTAGCTCCCAATCTTTTCCCCTCCACTGAACCAATTGTTTTTATAGCATGATTTTGGATAACTGAGTTTTCTTCAGAATAAGGATCTCATTATTACAGAATAAGTGGTATTTAATGTGACATTAATAGTGTATATATGAGACTAGCAAGAGACAGGTGGGAGGAATTTTGAATATTCTAGCCATTTCATTTAAACCTTGTGATTTTTTTCTTACAAGTAGACTTTTTTGCTTGTTGATGATTCTCTTGATGTTTAAAAACAGACCGATGATTTTGCTTTGTTTAAAATTTATATGAAATGAGTACTTGAACTTACTCTTTGATATTGACATACAATTAAATATTATATTTTGTATACTTGCATACTTAATTGTGTATTACATACATTCAGTTATACCTCTACATGTACCAATTTTGAAAGTTGTTTTTTTCTCCCGAGTTCTCCTTCACATATTCAAATTGTATCCATCTTAGTGTTTCTTCTCTTTGCCTGCTCATACAGCAGAACTCTTGTGGAAAGATAAATGCGATTGGGAATGTGTATAAAAAAACAGTTGGAAAAGGAACGGGGAAAGAAGAGTGACAGAAATTCTGTGTCAGAGAAAGGAATCTTGTATGTTCAGGAATTACAGAGGAAGTAAGATGTTGGGTAGTATTTCTCCATCATCTGAAGGAATGTCATAAAATGTGTTAATTATGAAGGGAGCCAAACCCTTCGGATACCTCACTGAGGTGTTATCTTTAAGTAAACCTGAAGCTGGTGCTTGTTCTGATAGCGATTTCCTGTCTACAATGAGGAAAAAAGAGTTACTATTTTTAATTATGTTGTAGTGAAACCCTTGTCGGTAGGCCACTTTGCTTTCATTTGAGAACTGTTTTGCTGTTTTTATTTCAGGAATGTTAATAGTGCATTTTATCATTTCTTGAAAGGTTTCCAGTGAAAAGTTTAATAAGTGATGGGGGGAGGCTGAGGGGTGAAAGAGACAAAATATAATAGGTCTCACAATTCTTTTTTTTCCAGTACTAACCAGAAAGTTCTCTATACTTTGAATTCTCCTTCAGACAAAGAATCAGAGGGAGTACGATATGTATCTTTTAAAAAATTTATTAAATGAATAGGAAAAAAATCAGAGTGCTAATTATTTTTATATGTTTAAATGTAAATATTCAGAGTCCCACTGTTCAGAGAGAACTTTCAGTTCATCTTTAGATTAAGCCCAATCAGTGTCTGTCCATTGTGTGTATTTTAAATTTTATTAATTTCTTAAGTACATCCCTTTACATAACCATAACATTATCCAAATATATATCCTGAAAATTTCTCTCACGTAAACGCAATTGGCCGTCGTTCATGGGATTATTATTTTCTGAAATTTGTTTTTATGGGTATTCTACTAACTATCCTGGTGGTTTTCAAGCTACCAACCACTTTAATAATGGTATAGAGAAGAGGACCCAACTGTGAGCTTGGAGAGAGTGCCATCTGCATCATCTTCATTTATGTATTTTAGCCCCTGGTATGTATACAGTAGGAGTTTAATAATTATTTAAGTTTGAATAACTGGAAAAGAGAAATGCATAAATACTCTGATTGACACACACAATACATTATTTCATTTAATCCTCAAACCTCTCAAGTAAGTACCACTTTTATCTGTTTTATTAATGAGGAAACCTTGACTGGTAAGTTTTTGTAGTCTGCCCAAGGTCATATAATAAGTGGTGGAGCTGGCATGTGAAGGTAAATTCTTCAGCCTTGTGCTACGCTAACTTGCTTTTGTCACAGAGTTCTGAACATTTAAACTTTTTTAGAAGGAAAGGAATTCAAGGTGTGCAGTGAGGTGCTTTTGAGACTGAGTGGTTTGGTTGTCCCAGCAGAGCAAATGGTGCATGTGATGTACTGAAAAGATGTATATAAAAATGCTCTGAGTTTCTGCTTTGTGTAGGAGACTTATTTAATTTTTTTAATGCAAACATTTCCAAATGGGCAGAGGAAGAAAGGAGTCTTAAATATCTTTATTCTCTGATGAAAAACCTTTTGAATACATGGGAAGAAAAATCTCAGCCAAGTGAGGCAGTGGCTCAGACCCCAGTATTGTTGGGGTCCAGCTACACCATTCATTCTCACAATGACACCAACTTATTTTCTTTTAATTTCTACTCAGTTTCTGTTCTAAGTTTAGATTTTTGTAACATTAAACTGTTTCTTAAACAGTTTCTAAGGAAACTTCTCAGGCGAGGTACTTAAGTCAATAATTAGAAAGTCATTATGTGTAAATTAAATGAAGCCTAGAGGAACAGATGGGTAAGGGCAGTTTCAGAGATTTCTGCTGGAGAATGGCCTATACGTTTTATTCCTTTTCCATCAGTGCCCTGAAAAACAAGGCCCTTAAGGGTGTTCAAGGTCAAAATGTAAGAACACCTTTTTATTCATCAAAACTTGTGTGGCGTGTCTGACCCCTAGTGCTCTTGGAGCCTCTCCTAGTCCCAGATCTTCTCCCACCCCCGATCTCGCTCTCTCTTTCTGCCACCCCATTGCACACCTGGGATTTCTTCAATGAGGTGGGGGAGGTGAGAGTACCCCATCCTTGGATAGTCTCCAAGTACTCCAGCTTCCTGGGATTATTTTATCTGCTGTATTTAACTGAAATTGATGCAACCTCCTTCCTTTAACCTTGCATCATATGTTTGCTGAGAAGTTACAACCAGTCCCAATATTTTGGGTGAAAACGTTTTTTTTTTCTTTTTTTGTGCTAGGCAGGAAAGTAGAGAATATTTCCCTAAATTCCTCTGGTTCTGAATTCCTGCCTCTGTCTTTCCTGATATCGCTCTCTCTATTCTGCATTGTGCTCCTCTCCACTCAATTCTTTGCTGACTTGCCCCAAATCAGAGCAGTTCTGTCACTCAGAACAATTCACCATTCTGCAGCCATGACTGTAAACTTAAATCCAGATCTACTTTTGCACACTTAAAGAAATCAGCAAAAAACTTGCTAAGCAAAGTTTGTGTGCTCTTTTAGCAGCATGAAGCACCCCTAGAAGCTTTGAAATGACTGTTTCTTTTATCTCCAGCCAGGACTTTCTCCTCCTCCTTAGGAGGTAGAAGGCTACTGTTAGCATTGTTTGTTTCGTTAATAGAGAATACTTAATCTCCTGGCTTCTTGTTCCTGGGAGGAGGGACAGTTATTAAGGCAACGTGTTTGGCTTCTCCTGTTCCTTTGTCCTGTCCTTCGGTGAATCTGGGACAAGGGACTGGGTATTTGACCAGTATTCTTCCTCTTCCTGAGTCTTGGTGTTTGCCTGACTCAAGGGGGGTGAGTGTATTAGTACACTCCGCCCGGCTCTTTGTGATGTCAGTCTTAAGGGCAGGGTCCTCCTTCCCTGGCGGGGAGACGTAAGGTTGTCTAGGTTCTCTGTGACTCGATGGGTAAGTCTAATGTTAAGATTCCAGGTATTATAAAGCCTTGTTTTTTTTTTTGTCTTCATTCTGCTGATCTAAGGCATGGTCTCCCATAGCTCTCATAGTAATAAAGGGAGCATTTTGATCTCCATTTATTTGACTTTTACATGTCAATTTGTCAGTTATTTTTGAACCTATGTGGAGAAAGGAGGGGCTATTTGTTGGTTCCTTCAAACTTCATCCATTTTAAATAGCACATCTCTCCTCACTGCCAATGTCATGTTTTCATTTTAATCCATATCCTAAAGCCCTAAAGTTTGCCTCTTATATCCTTCAGTCTCAGAAGACAATCTAACCTCCTATTTTGCAGGGAAAATCAAGCCAGTTGTCTCTTCCTTTGCCTTAGATCATGAACACCCTTTTCCTTTCCTCTAGCCTCAAAGGAGAAGGTGTTCTACTCTTGGACCTCCTCAGTGCTGCCGAGATATTCATTGAATCCTAAAAGATGGTATTAGTCTCAATCTCTTACACAAGGAAGCTCTCAATCGTCTAACTTGAATTCAAGCACCTTTTCTCTGGTGTCCTTGAATTCTGCATTCCAGGAATATTATTTGGTCAAGGCTGGACACTCCAGTTATACCTTCTTACCTTACATTGCTTGATGAAAATAGTCCACTGATAACATTCAGCCAAGAATGAAGATCTTTCTAAGGTTACAGGTCATCACTGAGAAACTTAAAAGCAGCTCTGAACTTCTAAATGGCAGCTTCTTAAACTTTTACTAATAGTTATGCGCATATGATGGC
Organism: Lyroderma lyra; assembly: GCA_004026885.1. NCBI lineage: Eukaryota > Metazoa > Chordata > Mammalia > Chiroptera > Megadermatidae > Lyroderma > Lyroderma lyra. The sequence continues at coordinate 19,619 of PVJL010010338.1, read as the reverse complement.
TGTCCAGATAGTATCCAGCCATATAATATAAGAAATAGAGGCATTTAAGGCTGGATTTTTTTCTAGACAGCCCTCGTATATACACATTATACATGCCCACATTCATGTATGTAAGCATAGACAGAAGTCTGGAAGATTATGCATCGTGTGATAACTGTAAACGCTGATTGTTTTCAAGTCAAACTAACAAATAAAGAAATACATAAGAATCATCCTGATTATATTTGTATTAGCCAAGCTAATGTGTGTGTGTGTGTGTGTGTGTGTGTGTGTGTGTGTGTGTAGGCACTGTTTGAGTAGCCGTCTTTTAAATAACATAATCAACAAAATGATATAATTTAGGAAAAAATTGAATGCTTTTTGTAGTTTGTAGCTCTCTAATCCAATTTATTTTACATTTATCCTTCTCCCATACTCACTTCCAGTATAGCATATATCTTCCATGTGTATATTACAGCTCTTTGACTCCATTGTTATTGCCTGCCAGGTTGCGATATCCTTGAGAGAAAACTTTCTTTATAATGCCAACACTTAGTCCTGTAAGAGTTGAGAGTATAGAGGACAATAAGAGGTGTTAACTCTTTTTCATTATGCCAGTTTCTTAACTTTTTCTTATAAAAGTCAATTTAGAACTAAAATAATTGAGTGAAGTTGAAATCTGTGTGGAATGACTTCAATAGCAGGCTAGGAAAAAAGATAGTCACAGAAAAGATTTCCCAAGTGAACTAAATTGAGACTAAACTTCTAGACCTTGATGTGAAATTAGCTTCAAGTTTAGAGGACATTGTATAAATTTCAAAATGTTTATAGGTTCTTGTAAACTTATCAGAGTTTGCATATGATGAACTTTAAGAACCATGTCTTACCGTATTTGCCCAGTCCATCTAGTACCTTGAAGTAGGTCCTAAATGAATGTGCAGAATAAATGGGTGGGTCTACATTATCATAGAATTTGCATGAAATATTCTACTAGCTGTAGTATGTATTCTGATGTTTAATACTTATCTAATAATCAGGAAAGCCATTTTTAATTACAAATAAAACCATATGCTTAGGGGTTCATATTACAAGCAATTATTAGTTGCTCAAGAAGTATTTGGCAAATTAACAAAATCAAGTCACCATAGTTTCTACTGTGACTGGTCTAGCAAAATTGGGCATTTTGCTCATTTCTTAGTGTATGTCTATTGTAGTTCTCATTTCGTGCTGATAGTACTTACAGTTTTTTATTTACCTGTTGATTTTATTCACTGGAGACCCTTCAAAGGGCCAGTGTGTGGCAGCCTGGGACTGTGGCACTGCCACATCCTGGCTCTATTTCTGATTTGTTACTCAATCTCTAAGAGTATCTGTTTCCTTGTCTATAAAGTGGAGAAAATAATACCTTACCTCACAAGCATATTGTGAGGATTAAATGAGATAGTTTGTGAATAAGCTATTTGGTATCACCTAGTTTTTTAGATACTTGGAGTCATGGAGTCATGCCTTCCATTAATAATAATAGTAAAAGCCCTCAGACTCCGGTCAGATACCGGGGGAAATCGAGGACCTTCTTAATATTTCTGTGGATTCCCAAGGAAGGTTTGGGAGGAGTTTCCATTCTCCTCCTGACACTTGGTATCTCTGTTCCAAGCTTTTCTCCTACTCTTAACTTCAGCTACTTATCCTCTCTACCCTTGTTCTCAAAATTACTGCTCTCTCTCCATCTGGATGTGAATATCTCCCTTTTCATCTAAAGTACCATTAATACATTTGTCTTGTGAATAACAGATTTTCAGTGGTTTCTCTGGTGATGTTGGGATCATGGGGCTAGTGTGTTGATTGCCATGCAGAACAGGAAACAGCAAATTCAATCAGCCCTCACTTCTTAGTCATTGATAACTTTCACCCACCCTGGAAAATTTCTGAGAGCCCGTGTATGCCTCTCCTTAGGCCCTGCTCTTCCACCAAGTCCGCTGAGTCCACAATCAGGAGGGGTGTGTGTGTGTGTGTGTGTGTGTGTGTGTGTGTGTGTGTGTTGGGGGATGATGGAAGGAAAAGATGACTTACAATCTTTTAATGACCTCGAATTTTGGAATTTAACACTGCTTTTGCATGAACCTTTCAAAGGCAAATCATTGTTCTTGGATGTATAGTTTCATATCCTGTTTCCTCAGTCCTTTAGGTATCCTGTAAATTCCCAATGTCTGTTTACCAAAATACTTTATTAAGGTATAATTTACATTCAATGCAGTTTACACATATAAATTCAAAGTTCATGCGTTTTGGCAACTATATGCCAGTGTGTAACCACTACCATGCTCAAAACTATAGAATAGATGTCACTCCAGAAGTTCCCTGTGCCCCTTTGCAGATAGCTCCTCCCCACCAGCCCCCTGGCAACTACTCATGTACTGTCATTATAGATTAGATTCCCCCTTTTATATATTTATGTGAATAGATTGTTCTGGCTTCTTTCTCTCATCATATTATTTTTGAAATTAGTTCACGGTGTTGCATGCATTGAGAGATCATTCTTTTATATTACTGCTTGGCATTACATTGTATGGATATACTAAATTTTGTCTATTCATTCTCTTGCTGATGAGCATTTGAGTTGTTTCCAGTTTTGAAGTATTATGAATATAAATGTACAAGTCTTTGGATAGAGATATGTTTTTATTCCTTTGTTAAATATTTAGGGGTTGAATTACTGAGCTATACGGTGAGTATATAGTATTAAACTTTATGAGAAACTGGCAGACTGCTTTCTACAATGAAGATACCATTTTAAATACCCACTAGCAATATAGGACAGTACTGATCATTCAACATACTCATTAATCCTTGATATTGTTATGCATTAAAATTTTAGACATTCCAGTGGGGGTGTAGGGCTATCCTGTTTTGTGGTTTTAATTTGCATTACCCTGACAACCAATGATGTTGAGCACCTTTGCATATAGTTATTGGCAATTTGTACATCTTCTGTTGTGAAGTAGCTGCAAAGTCTCTCTAAATACACTTGGGTCTTTTTTATATTTTTTATTTCTCTCCTCATCATGTTTGTGCTTTCCTCTAATTTTCTTGAGCATATGGAGCATATTTAAAATAAATTTATAATGTCCTTGTCTGCTAATTCCGTTAACTCTGTTATTTCTGGATTTGTTTCTATTGATTGGCATTTTCCCTGCTTATGGGTCATATTTTTCTTTTCTTTTCATACCTGGCAATTCTTGTTTTAATGCCAGACATTATGAATTTTATGTTGTTGGTTGCTAGATTATGTTGAATTACTTTAAATATTTGGGGGCTTCACTTTGGCAGGCAGGTAAGTTACTTGGAATCTGTTTGACCCAGTTGAGGCTTGCTTTTAAGCTTTTGGGGCATGTTGAGTGGAATGTTTAGACAAAGGCTATGAAGGTGTCACTTTTGAGGACCTACTTACTGTCTCCTGTGATATGAGATCTTTTCAATCTGGCCTGTGGGACAAAAACCATTCCCACTGCTGGGTGAGCGCTGGGAATTGTTTGATTGTTTGGTACACAGTATTTTGATGACTCTTTAACCCAACTTTGTGGGATGGGACCCCTTGCATGCACAGATCAGTGCTCCATAAAAGACTCAAGAGAAACTCTCTCCTCTGAGGTATTTGGCCCCATAAATTCTAGCTGCTTTCACCTTCCCATATTCTCACCTCTATTTTCTCAACTAGATGTGATGGTGGGGCTGTGTGCTTCCTCTCTTCATGCTGAGACATGAAAACTTTTCCAGCCTGGAAACTTGGGCTTATCTCATTCATTTTCATTCTACCAGAGATCACAGTCCTATATCGTTTGCTCTCCAATGTCTGAAAGTAGTTCAAGATATATTTTGTCTGATTTTCTAGTTGTTTAATGTGGGAAGGTGAATCCAGTTTCTGTTACTTCTTCATGAACAGAAGCAGAGGTTAATGTATTAATATTTTAAAACTCAAGGAGTGTAATAGGACTAAGGACTTTTAATTTACTGATTAAGGAAACAAAGGGAAAATTATACTTACTATCACCTTTATTTCATAAAAGAAAGGATATTTAACAAATTAAAAAAATATTTAACAAAAATTTACATTATTCATTTTTCCCTCATTTTGTCACATATGAGTATAGTTTACTTATGAATCAAATCTAATCTGTTGCTCTATGGTCAGAAACCACTGATCCTGCCTATGCCTTCCTTTTCCAATGACAGTTTTATTAAAAAAAAAAAAAAAAAGAAATGAAAGAAAGAAAAAAGCACTAGGATTCAGGCAAATTAATAGGAAAGTGATTAACATTTAGCAATATAGCCAAGTCTAAAACTCAGATATTCTGATTCCTAGTATAGTCTTCCTTTTCCTATATCACAATAAGGTTTCCATGTGTATGAATAGTCATATTGAGCTGCTAGATACTCTACAGACAGACAGTACCTTCCCATTGAGCTATAATAATTTACAAATTAACCTTGGCCTTTTGTCACTAGTTTCCAATATCAGTTAAGTACAGTTATTATTATAATAAAATCCTATTTAATATTCACGTGGCTCTTTGTATTGTCCAAACTGAGTGCATGTCATTTTTTTATCTTCTAGACATTAGGACATATGCTTAATAAAATAATTAAAATAAAACACCAAGATACCATAAAATATTTAAATGTATTCAGATAATACTTATTACATTGAATTATATTTGAAAAATATTAAATTCAAGACCATTAACCTTAAAGAAAATAATTTACTAAACACGTATTATATTTAGTAAATCAGTGAGAAATTACTAAAGAGATGGTTTTATCCTACAAAGAATGAATTTTTTACCTGGATGTCTCCAGGCAATTGAGAATTATGTTTTCTGAAACTAAATTTATTTTGCTCCTCAAAAAATTTTTCTATCACTTCTCTTTCTCATCCAATTGCTCATTCCAGGGTCCTAGAAGTCATTCTTGATTCTTTGCTGTCCCTCAACTTCTACATCTCTAAGTTTTGCCAACTTTACATACAAAATGTGTATTTTTCTTTATCGCTTTCACAAACCACCATCATTTGTAATTCTTAGTTAGACCTAAACTATTGTCTAGCTTTCTCACATCTATGTGTACTCCTACTCTTTGCTCAGCAGACAATGATCTTGAAAGAATTTATTAATTAAATCTGTTCACGTGACTTGTGGGAGAGACGGTGATGCTCACCAAAACTCCTATCTGCTCCCTAACATTTACAAGTGCCCTAGGGTTAGGCAGGCCATGTGACTAGTTCTGACTAATTGACTGTGGGCAGAAGTCACATATGTTGTTTTTATGCAGAAGTATAGAAAAACTGAAGTTTAACCAAATGCCTTCACTCTGTTGTGGGCACTATGGAGTTTGTACATACCAGATGGTGAAGCTACAAGATAATCAAGTTTCTGTCAGCTCGGATTTTTGGGTGACTCTGTGGAGAAGAGTTCCTATCAATCACAAAGGACATAGAGCATGAATGAAAATAAACTTTTTAAATTTCTATTAAGTTACTGGGATTTGGGGGTTACTACAGCATAACTCAGCCTATGCTGCTCTCTCACTGGTTATGAGACACAGTCCCCAATTACGTGATGAAGTGCAGAATCATTCTGAACATACCTGCCACACTCCATCTTCATCACAGTTCAGTCACATTGTTTTTTCCCTTTGTTAAATGTTCTTTCCTCCTTAGGCTATTGCATATCCTGGCAACACTGAGGGTAACCAAATGTCATCTTTTTTATATGGATAGTCACTGTGATTGTGCTAATGGATTGGGGTTGATTATAGCATATCAGCATATATTGGATGGAATTTTTACTAAATAGCATATTTTTCTTAGCTGGTATAGAAGTGGCCTTGTGAGGCTATGAAATGGCATAATTAGTCTGTAAGAGTGGGTGGGAAATACTGTAACATTCATTTTTAATGAGTAAAGAAACCAATTAGGATAGTTTAAAAAATCAACATCAAGATAAAGAGTTTATTAGAAAGATATTTGGGTATCTCATAGAAGCCAAGAGCATCTGATCCTATGGCCTACTGGAACAGGAATTGAAAGAATAAATTTCTAATCCAGGCAGCACTCTCTTCAGTCTTGACTCTGATTTGCTCAGCATTCTGCTTAATTTTTTTGTATCTGCTTCTCTAGGTGTATTGGGATAGATGACTACCCCAGTGGTCAAGTTGGCATTATCTTGATTCTGGTCATATGGCAGAAGCTGACTCTTTGACTCTCACCCTTCATTCCAAATTCCTGAGAAAAATGTATAATTGGCCTACATAAGGTCAGGTGTTTGTGCATGGGAAGTGGGTGTTATTTCCATTCATTTGTAATCTGGGAAGCAGTGTTGAGAACAAATTAAGAAGTTGTCAGGTGACCTACATCAGGAATTTATCTAGAATAAATGAAAAAAAATCTTAAAACCAGGAAGTTTATTTAAAAATCAAGGGAATTATTGATTATTAAAGATATAAGCAGAGGATAAGGAGCATGATGGGTTTTGCTTAATTTATAGAAGCTTCATTTTATTGGCCAAATGCTTCATATTTTAATGAGCTATATGATATGTCATATGGGTAGCATACAGGAAGCATTGGTTATTTCCATCTTCCTTCATAGACTTTTCCAACTTGGGTTGTCTTAAAAGAAATGCATAAACAGTGGAAGGGTTTTTGGTTATATGGACAGTAAAAAACAAGGAGAGAATTAAAAGGCTTCAGAGTTTCCAAAAAAGGAATTAAAAAATCTCAAAGACAGCAAGAATGTTGTGGAGGTTAAGATGAGTCTGATATTTTAGCCTTAGAGCTCCAAAAGGGGTGCAGACTCCCAAGGACAAAATGCTGGAGTACAGAAAGAAAATATTTAATTTCTATTTATATTTATTCTTTACCTAAAAATTAAGAAGGAGATGGAAATTTCCTGATATTTAATATATAGACTGAAGCTGGTAGCCTAACTCGGATTGCATGTTAGACTAGAGCTATCACGTCTGATATGTGAGAAAGGAAATATGCATCATGGCTAAGGTCACAGACTCTGCAACCATATTCCCTGGGTTGAGTCCCATCTCTTGTATCAACCACCTACATGATTTATACAAATTACTATACTTAACCTCTCTGTGCCTCTTTTGTCTCATGTGTAAAATAAGATTGAAAATAATAGTATTTATTTCATGGAATTGTTCTGAAGGTAAATGAGCTGATGTATGTAAAGTGCTTAGGAGAGTTGCTGATACATAGATGCATAAGAATGTTGGGAATAGCTGTGATCCTGAAAGAAGCATGGGAGTTCTACAGCATGGAGGAACTAACAGTGGTGCCTTCCCTCAATTGTTCAATTTTGCATTATGTGTTCTATTGCCATTCAGATGCATTTTATTAAATGGAGTCATACAGGTTATATCATTTCGTTTTGGTGCAAACAAAAGGCTTTTTGGTACCATTATTATCAAGAAATAAGCTACAAATACTTTTTTTCATGTCAACTTAGAATAAGAACTCTTGATCTTGGCCCTTGGTGACTCTATATTCTTTTCCTTCTCAGAATTATAATTACTAGGCTATTGTTTGTTATTCACATCCTCTTTATTTGAGATGTATTTTAATGCATTTCACCTAATGCAAGAAAACTGACTGGAAAAGAATGCAATTACATTAATCACTAAATTGGATTTATAGTATCAGGCATCATTAGCACTGTGATGGAATCTTTCATTTGGGGTCAAATTAAAAAAAAGGCATTGTCTTTGCCTTGAAGAATAAAAACAGACCCCAGAGGTAGAATGTGTGCACATAATTGTAATTATTAGGAGGACCTGAATGGGTTGTATTGTTCAGTGATTGTCCTGCGTGGTGGGGAATAGGAGCAGGTAATTGAGAGAACTTTCTCAGAGGATGAGTAAGGTCAGATCAAAAAACCAATCACGTAAGGAAGGCTTGTTCATGTTAAATCTTCTGGAAACCTGTGCCATTGTGACATAGACTGGTAGGCGAGGAATCATTTTAGATTTTATAGAAAAGGCGAAAACAGCAAAATTGATATTGATAGTTCTGGAAAACAGTGGAAAGTGTTTTTACATGGTTTGCTAAGATTATGTACCAGGAAGAGCATCCTGGGTTGTTTTCTCTGTGCAGCTCCTTCTGTTCTTCACTGTGCCTGCTTATGCTCAGAGAACAGAATTTGGTTTTTAGAGAGAAAATATAGCCAAAATGAAGGATATATTCAAATGTGTGATAGTTAATTTTGTGTGTCAAGTTCACTGGGCCACAGGGTGCTCAGACATTTGGTCAAACAACATTCTGGGTGTGTCTGTGAGGGTGTTTTTCCATGAGACTACCTTTGAATCAGTAGACTGAGTAAAGCAGATTGCCCTCCTCCCTAATGTGAGTGGGCCTCATGCAATCGGAAGGCCTGAATAGAACAAAAAGACTGACCTTCCCAAGAATAACAAGGAACTACTCTTGCCCGACTGCTGGGCTGGGTCATTGGTCTTTTTCTTATGTTCCAACTTGAATTGAAAAATCAGCTCTTCTTGGTTCTCCAACCTGTCAACTTTCAAACTGGAACTAATGCCACTGGCTGTCTTGGATCTTCAGCCAACTGCAGGTCCTGGGAATTCTTAGCCTCCATAGTCATGTGAGTGAATTCCTTATAATAGATCTCTTCACATAATAAAACACATACATAAATATATATCTTCTACTAGTATTGTTTCTCTGAAAAACCCTGACTAATACAACTGTCCATAATTTAGGACTGATTATTCTCATTGTAATACATTCTGACAGTATTAGAATGAAGAAAAATGGCCCATATGTTGGCTTAGGCAGGATACACTTAAGAAATTGAATTCAGTGTGGAGATCTGAAATTGAATTGAATGTGAAAATCTAAACAAAAATAGTTCTGAATCAAGAATACAAGTTACTCCAAATTATTACTTTTTATGCTAACAATACGTCTTTGGGATTAAAAAATGGTGTATGACCACTTAAATCATTATGTAGTACACTGATAAATAGAGGAAAGAAATGTAAGTCAAGCTTAAATGGCATCTATATGTATATAAAAAGTGAATAAATGCATCTTTTAATAAGACAGCCTACTTTTCAGAATCACACTTTATATTTTGATGTATGTTATGGAGTTGAACATTAATAATAATATTATTAAGTATATTTTAATTTATCTTTGTCTTTTAAACATTAATTAACCTTTTACTTAGCAATATAGCACTGATATTTGGGAGTGCAGGAAATGAACCTTGATAGCATGGCTTCTATAATTCCCTAGGCAGCCATGAAACCAAATAAAGCAAACGATGAGACCTAGAATCTTGAATTTCACCTCTTTGTCAATGTGCCAAATGGTCTGGTTTTAGTGAAAAAACATTACCTTGAAACCTTAGAAAATGTTCACCAGGACTGGACCTCAAGAAAAATTAGACTTAAAGAGGAAAGGAAAAAGATGCATTTTAATAATATGAGTGAAAAAGAAGCATAGATTTAATAGTTCTCAAATGAGGCATACTGCATGTTTTCAAGGAGTTCTGTTGTCTTAGCTGTTGAAATAAATTTGAGTAGCTGTCTCGGTAAGCAGGCAGACAATGGTACTCGTGAAATTGATCATACAAGTTCTAAACCCAACTCTGACTTTACTAGTCTACTTGCCTGGGTTTTTCTACCCGTTTCAGGTATGCTTGTAATAGTTGGAGATTCTGGGATTGATTTCCTATGCTTCACATAGCCAGAAGCCAAATGCTATTCATATTTCATTCCCAGTTTCACCACAAGTCCAAGCTTTTGCCAAATACCCCAGCACTCAAATCCAGAATATATTCCTTACAGACTTTCTTTTTCACAAGATATTATTTATGTGACTGCCTTGGAATTGGATAATGTGACTTTTAATTTAACCAAAAGGCCGTGGCAATGCGTTAGATGCTACTGGTCAGACAGTGTATATATGAGAACAGTGGTCATTTGAGGAAGAATTACACATGCGTGTGTAGGAATAGCCTGCCAATTCCTAACAATGAAATCAGACTTGGCCAACATGCATTGGGTATATGTAGCATATGGTGCCATTTTACTTACGCATCAGAGGGGTCCAGCTGATCTGCTTGCTGATACATCACATTCCTTTTGAACAATAAGGAAAATAAATCCAAGAAGAAGGTGTTGCTGCTATTTTCCCCAAATAGGCAACTACAAAGTACCAGTGCCAGTGAGAGTGCATAGCTGAGAGCTACTTCGGTTTCTTGGTGGAGGCTAAGAGAGGAAGGTCAGGTAAGATATTTTGTGTAAAAGAGTAAAGTTTAGTAGAGTTAGACTAAACATTATGGGAAAGTGGAAGCTAGGACTTAGAGTTTCATTTGTTACAGAATTTCTGCCCTGTCTTTAAAGACATGATGATAATTATATGGAGCAAGAAACAAGACAGTCATGGGTAAAATAGTAATTTTCCAAGCTTCTTTTTTCCTTTTTTTGCGAAGCTCTTCTCTTCTTTCCTACTGCCCAGAGGCTTTATCCTTCATCATAATTACTCTCCTTGTATCATTTCCCCTAAGGCTTTTCCAGATTGTAATGATAAAACTAAAAATTCTGTTGGTGACCAATTATTGTTCAATGACTTATCCTTCCTAGGTAATTATTGGTCATTTAAAAAATCGTTTTCTGTGCCTCTATCTAAAGGAGTGACCCATGATAAACAGTTTAGATACCTTCCTGATATTATTCTAAAATACCACACCTTGACCCTGAAAAGCAGATAGGTTAAAATATTCTTCTAGGTCTTGGAATTAATTCAACATATATTTAATAAAAACCTACTATTTGACAGGACTGTTGTAACTATACAAAAACAAGGATAAATAAAATGCAAACCTTGGCCTCAGCAAGACACTGAAGATGTCACTAGAAAGTGTGACAGTCTTCTGGAGGTGGTCTTGTAGCCCCAGATAAGGAGGAGGTAATCGGCTGTGTGAACATGAAGCACCTAAGTTAAAGATGGGAGTTGTTTTGAGATACCATGGGATAAGGCTGATCATTCCTCTGTTTGCCCTAGTGTCCCCCAAACCCTATCTTCCCCACTATACTGTGAAGTCTTTGCTCAGGGATCAAGTCTTACTCATGTCCATACTTTTGGTACCTGCAGTAAAGAAGCCAATCTGACAGTTCAGACCTTGGCTCTACAGCTCAACAACTGTGACCTTGAACCCAGCAGTTTACCTCCTCAAGCCCCAATTTTCTCATCTATGAAAATGAGGAAATAATAATCCCCAAATTGCTTATTTGGGGGAAAATAATTGCATAATTCATGCAAAGTATGTAGTTCAGCTCCTGGCACATAGTAAGCTCTCAGAAAAGGTTGGCAAAATGTAACATAAATAAAAATTGATATGGCTCAAGCTTTACATAGAATTAAATAATGAAATGGAAATTCAACTCCAGAAGCTTTGATGAATAGTGTAGGTGTCGTTTTCTTGAAGTTGCTGACCCAGGGATTTTATAGAATCTTGCACATAAGAAATACTGGAGTATTTCTAGTCATTCGTTCTGTTACCTCCCATGTTCCTTGGTATTCATGACAGCTGGCAAAAACCTCTCTCACTTTCTCAGGTAAATTTGACTGAACAGCCTATTCAGTGTTCACAGCCACGTTCGCACTTCTCATGCTCAGGCACCGCCCCTCACGATGAAGTGTGACCATCCCCAATGTGCACAGCCCGTGAGAAGCCTGGGTTTTCTCTCGTTTGGATTTATTTTCTCATAAACATTAGTTCTCTTGAAATTGTGATGAATCAAATGCTATATCTTATTGCAGAGTGCTACTAATAATGTTATTACTGGATGAAAAATTAACGTATGACTATCATGGTAGCATGAAAGGAGCTCTAGACAAGATATGTAAATGTATGGGGTGTACCTGTGTCCCAAGTAAAAAAACTTTTTTTTTGCAAAAACAGTGATTATAATTTGCTGGCTCTTGGTGTAGAGGTTTATTGGCCTTAGTTTTTACTCTGAGGACATAGGATGCTGTGAGAGGGTTTATGGCAGAAGCATGACATAACTCTACATTTTCAAAGCATCACACTCAATCTGTGGTGCAAATTGACTTGGGAAACAGGTAGGAGGAGGATAACAGGTAGAGGGGATTATTGCAGCAGAGAGTGATGGCATGAAGATGAGAAGTTAGGGGATCCTGGAAATATTTTGAGGATAAATGTTTGCAGGATTTGCTAATGTGTTGCATATGAGGCTAGGTGCAGTACAAGTCTAGGAGTGAGATGGTTAGAAAGCAGTTATTAGGTATTCCATCAGGGGGATGCTGGCCTGAACTAAGGCAGTGGCTTATTGGTTGTATGCAAAAAGCTGGCTTTGTGTAGTTGTGACAGGGTGTGTGGTGGGCAGGGAGTTATTCCCTGATACTCTTTTTATTGGGAACTCTATTGCTCTGCCTCATTCATACATGAGATGTTGCTAATAACATCACTCCCAGCTCTCTGTCTGCAAATTCTAGCCCAAGTGACTAGAATCCTCAGCCTGTAGGGGGTGATGGTTGCATGCCTAATAAAAAGGGATAGGCTAACGTGGACTTGGCTTCTTGTCTTTATTCACAGTTTAGTATATGGAGAGTCAAATCTTATTTATATTTCTTAAAAAATTATCTAGATGTTTTATCAAGTTTATGATCCTCTGATTATATAATAAACCTTTGTTTTTTACCCAATTACCAAAGGAAAAAAAGTCATTGCCAATTAAATTGAAGCACAATGCTCCTTATCACCGTAATAGTGAGATACATCCTGATTTTATAGCCATAGAAATATTGAAAGTATGTATCCTAAAAAATCAATGAAATACAGCATGCTAAAAAAACACTACATGAAAACTGAAAATCAAATGAGAATAAAGGGCTTTTCTACTGGATGCCCATAGTGCATCAGAGTGCTCTTTGGAAATTTCAGTATTCACCATATATGAATTTTCAGAATAACTGGTATAACTTATAAAGCCTATATAAACAATATTTTAGTAGATATCTTGTTAAAACACTTAATGCATTTTAACAGATCCTATCACTGTCTTCAAAAAGAGCATACTAAATAATATTCCACCTTTTATCAATGACTCAAAATCACGAATATAAATGTTAGTTGGTTTCCAAGAACCCACTCTCTTTTGCCTGCTCCTACTTCAGTGGCTGGCCTTCTCTGTCTGCTCGGTGGGTTCCTTCTCCTTTCCCCAGGTCTTAAACTTGCAGGTACCTCAGGTTCCATCTTTGCACGTTCAGCCTTTTCTTTCTACGCTTGATGCTCCGGTGAGCCTGCTCACTTCATGGTTTAGGTATCACCAGCCAGACCCTTTCTCGCACTTCTCTCTTACATCCAATTATACAATTGCCTCCTTCACTTGGATGCCTAGCGAGCATCTCAAACTTGGACATCTCCTAATGAACCCCTCATTTCCTCCCTAATAACTCTTCTTCCTGTAGTCATTTTTATTTCAACAAATGACATTTCCATTCTTCCAGTTTCTCAAGCCAAAAAATGTGGAGTTATCCTTGATTCTTCTTTTCCTCACACCCCACTTACCCAAGCCATCAGCAAGTTCTTTTCATTCTGTCATGGCAGTATTGCCAAACGTCCTCTGGGGGTGGGGGGCAAAAGGGACCCTGGCCAAGAACCACTTGTGTAACGAGCAAGCTTCTTCCTCCTCAGGACCTTGGAATCTTCTGTTCTCTCTTCCTTTCCCAGATACCTCATGGCTTTCTCCCTTACGTGGTTCGGTTTTTGTTTCAAGTCCCATCTTAGCATGAACTAGCCACCCCACTCTCATTTCCTGTCAGCTTTCATGGTTTTATTTTAATTTGTTCCACTTACTGTTGTCTTGTTTTATCCACTTACTATATCCAAGAGTTTCCCTCAATGTGGAGGGAGTTCAGTTAGGCTAAAACTGTTGGCTGCTTTCTTCACTCCACCCCAGGCAGGTGGTGGGATGTCTTATCCGATTGCTGTGTTCGGTAAGAACAAACTGGGTGCTTTGGTTCAGTCCTCAGTCTCTTTTCCTCTTAGAGGTGTGTTCCGCTCCAAGAGCAGGTGATAGGGCCTGCGCCCTCCAGTGCTGTCTGTGACGCCATCGGTAAGTTTGCTTCAATCTAAGGTTCGATGACTTTTGGTCTTTTTAGCCCGGCCCTCTTATTTATAGCCTTTGTTAGTAACAATGGTGCTATTTTGGACTCTGCATGCTTTGTCATTTTATATTTCAGTTTGCTCAGAACTTAGGGAAAAGGAGTGGTATTTACTAGAACTCTTGAGACACTAAAGTGTGATGCATTGAGAAATAAAGGACTCGAAGTACAATAATATATGAAAAAATGAGAATTCTGATGTGTTGAGAGTGTACAGCTTTTGGTTTGGGATTTTATTATGGGGGTAATGACCTTATACTGACCTTAATTGGGTTGTTGTTACCTACTGCAGCTAGGGCAAGAGCCTTTTTGTCATAAGCAATACAGTATTCTGCCTGGTAGATGACTCTTTCAGAGACAGATGATTCCCTAGTGCATTCTTTTTTTGTGGATTTGGGGTCTCAGAGAGCCATGGCTACCTGAGTCTCAGCAAGAGTACGGGGGTCTCATGGGCCTTGGCAAATGCTGACTGTGGGCAGTGCTCACCTGAGCAGCAAGCCAACATGCAGGATGTGTGGGCCTGCCCTGGCAGCAGACCCTGGCAAACGTGTGGACCTCAGCAGATCTGTGAATCCTCGGGTGAAGGCTGTTACAGCTCACCATACAGGTGCAGCTTTGCCCCAGGTATTGCTGAGGCAAAGATCTGCTAATAAGGTAAAGTGCCTTTCCACATATAGTACTTTTCAATGTTAGAAGAAGAGAACACATCTACTGTCTTTGAACAGCAGTGCAACTGGGGGTCTAGTTTTAATTGTCAAGTGCCAGACCTGGCAGATGGTACTGCATTCATGGCCCCAAATTTTATTTGGGGTTCCCAAGAAAGGGACTATGGAAGGTTAAGTTTGGATTTTTGTGTTCTTTCCATAGGTTGAGAAGTTCCCTCTTACCATGTAATCTTAAGTTGGTTCTTGATTGGCTAATTTTGTATGAGGGACGAATCTATAGGAGGCAGGTTTTAGGTCTAAACAATCTCATCATGAAAAGTAGAGGAAATAGCCATTGTGGCCTAGAACCAAAAAGTATCTGATTTCAAGGAAGTATCTGTGAACAAGATGATCCTGGATAGAGCCTACACTCGCTGTCTATTGGGTGCCATAATTAGGGGCTCTAAAGGGAAATGGAGTGTAGATATACACATAGGAGAAGGCTCCTTCACCAAGAACTGGTTATTGGAGCTTTTATCAATGTGAAATTTCAATCTTTTAAGAAGATAGCAAGTTCTCAATGCCTCGTACTGAGAGAAGAGACAGAATACACAGGAGGACTCTTGTCTCCTCCATAGGCTGTTTCATGGCAAGATTAATCTCTTACTAAGCCAGTTTTCCTCAATTAGATAAGTCCCCAGGTCTTGGATTTTGGGCACCAGGTTTAGACTGACTGACATTCTGGCAAAATTATCTACGTTTTATTTTTAGGTAACACTGAGTCTCTGCAACACTAAATATTTGTTTTATGAAACAATTTTTCCTGAGATAACAGTTCTTGGGGTAGAGATTTATTTATTTTCTAATTTAGAGGAGGCTGACTGATGCTGCGATACACTGATGTGTCCAATTAACTTTTTGGACTCTATCATAAGGGAGGTGCATCAAACACTTGGCACCGTAGTTGGGCAGCCCTGGGGGACCCACGCTCTTCCCGTAAGAGACAGCACACACTACAGCTCATTAAAGGACCCCCAGACAACAAGAACCCTTTTGGCACAGAGTAACGGACTCTAGAGGAAAAAATTTGGATCTGAATTTTGTTGACCTTTAATTTACAAGGGCAGTATTTTATTAAATCAAATTTTAATACTTTTGGACATTAAACTGCAAGAGATTTAACCTTTAAACTTCTAAATTCTCTCTGAAATTATATAACAACAAAAGAGTGTTTATATCTAATTGTGGGGCATTTCTATATTGACATCTTATTATTGAGTGTGTTAAACTGTTTGCCTTTCCTGAAGAATCTCTGATATGCTGTTTTTGACAATGTGGCTCATCATACTTAGGCATGAGAAATAGAATAGCAAGTGAGTTGCCAACCTTGGTCTAGAGTGACCTTGGAGTTGGTTTAAATATTATACTGTTCTAACCCATTTTAGGGTTTTCTGGGAGCAAATTCCAAACCTCCCAAGGATATACCCACAAAAGAAGCAGCTGGTCTTAGAGGAGGTACTTCAAGAAGGCAAAGCAGGATTGTTCAAATAAATGCTTACCTCTACTCTGAGAGGTAGGACGACCCATGGTTAAACACAGACTTAATAGTTGAGTCTGATGGATTAAAAAATTAAAACATTGGCGAGCGTTAGGAAGGGGGTAGAACATATTTCTTCAATGCTGATGTTTCCTTCCATGTTGACAGTGTTAAAATGTAATAGTGTAATACTAATGGTGTCTCTCCAATCATTTGCTCACAGCACACCTTGAAATGAAGAAATGACTTATCTGATTTAAACATTTGGAAAGAATAAACTGTGCATGCTTGGGTTTCAGATTCTCCATATCACTCTTGAGAGAGAGCTTGCTACTCAGCAGTCTTAACTCAGGTAGTTCCCCTTAAAAGGATGCCCTCTCTTGCCTAGGCTTGCTTATGACTGGGTGGGAAAGGTTATCCAATTTGGAAGTTCAAAATTACTAGCTCAATTTCTTGTCAGCCACATGCTTTAACTTAGCGTTGTCAGTAGTAAAGGCGATACTTGATCTTTATCAGTTTTCCACTTTTGTCTTATTTTTCAGAGCAAAGAAGAGAGGTGCTATTTATTGAACCCCCTTGAAACCACTTCCTGATACACTATTTGTTTGGTTGTTTGATGTCTTTCCCTGGTAAAATACAAGTTCTAGGGTAGACAGAAACTTGTTTTCTTCTCTGCTGACTTCACAGTGCCCAGAGCTAACACAATGATGACCTAGGCTGACGACCTTAGGGATGATTGAGGTTGATTGAGGTTATCCTGCATTGTCTCCATGTATATTGTGGATTGGTTAATTTCCTATCCCTGCTCGTTCTTTTGACTACTATAAAGGTGCATATTTTTATTCATGCTCACCATCTTATTTTCTATGCTTCTGTATACTTAAAGTAAACATTAAAATAAGAGCCTAAGTATCTTACCTTAGCCAAGTACATGGACCTTAGATATTGAGACTTTTCTGTAGTTTTTCCCTTACTTTCTGGCATTTAGCTAAAATTTGATTATTTCAATTTGCTGGATTAATGACATTTAGATGAAGGAGGTGTTACATTCATTATTATGAAATTGAGAATGGTGTATATATAATTTGAAATCGACAAGAAGGAGATTCTGTTTTATCTCCATTAAGGACAACAAAGAGTCATATTATCACATTTACATGTTTGGTTTCAGTTTCACATTGAGCTTTGTCTTCAAATGTCCTCTTAAAAGTCTATTTGTTAGACTCCTTTCCTCCTTTGCTGTCTGGATTTAGGCATGTACAAATTTGGGCATTCTTATATGTATTCACGGTGCTTTCATCTCTTCAGTTTTTTTCTTTCTACCCATGTGGCCAGTCTAAAGAATGTTAGGGTTTCAAATTAGGAATGATTATGAGGCAAAACCATAAGCTTAAGCTTAATTTTGAGTATGTTTTTGCATGTGTAGAAATTTCCAGCTCAAGTTAAGAAAAATGTCTAACATTTCCGTTTTGTTGTTGTTATTGTCCCTTGGGCTTAAATTTCATTTGGAACCTTAGAAAATGAGTAGTTCTGTTAGAATTCTGGCATTCCTGCATCTGTAATCATAATGCCATGTTAATATAATAAAAAATCCACATCAATCTAAATTGGAACTGTTTTGTTCAAAGTACAGAAACCCATAGTGGGCATGTTTTGAGATGGTCCCGCTGGCCCCTGCCTCACAGCATTCACACCTTCATTTTGAGTGTAACTGAGACCTAGTGACTTGCTCCTAATGAGTAAAATGACAAAGGCAATGGGAGTCACTTCGGGGATTAGGTTATAAGACTGTGACTTTCATCTGGCACTCTTCTATTCTCTTGCCTGCTCTCTCTGATGAAGCCAGTTGCCATGTTATGAGCTGCTCTATGGAATGATTCAGACAACAAGGAACTAAAGCAGCTTCTGGCCAACAACCAATGAAGAACAGAGGCTGTCAGTCCAACAGCCTCAAGGAACTAACTAAATCCTGCCAACAACCACTAAATGAGTGTGGAAGCAAATTCTCTCCCAGTTGAGCCTTGAAACGACTGTAGCTTTGCTAATACCTTGGTTGCACCCTCTTTAGAGATCCTCAGTTGGAGAACATTGGAAAATCATGCTTGAATTCTTTCCCGACTCATAGAAACTGTGAGCTAATAAATGTGTGCTGTCTTAAGC
Organism: Lyroderma lyra; assembly: GCA_004026885.1. Lineage (NCBI taxonomy): Eukaryota > Metazoa > Chordata > Mammalia > Chiroptera > Megadermatidae > Lyroderma > Lyroderma lyra. The sequence continues at coordinate 1,082 of PVJL010010338.1, read as the reverse complement.
TACTAAGTTTTGGGGAAATTTATCATTTAGCAATAGGTAATGCATATACATCCTAAACCTATAATGAAAAATTATATTTAATAATGTAGTAACTTACATTTTTTCTATTTTAGTTAAAAGCAAAACAAAGCAAATTATTTGACTTGCAAAAGGATTTGTTACCCAGTCATTAGAATAATTTACTTATCAGTTTCTGAGAATCATACCCAAAAAGGCTTTACCAAAACTTAACAAATAATTATTGCTAGCTAATATGTACTACTTAGAAGCTATTAATTCAATATACTAAAAAAGTGGGATTTTGGAATAGACCAAATATTGCAACTTTGCCAATATATTAATAATTACATTTTATATAATATTTTTATTTTTTCATTGTTTTAAGTATATTTTTCTCAAAAACCTTCAAGTTGCAAACTTAACTCATTCAATTTATAGAACATATTTGCCAAAACTCAAAGTCAAGTAAAAAGTCATATTTATGGTCAAGTTAATTAACCAAATTAGATTTACTTTCTGTCAGAAAAAGCTTGACTTTAAAATTTTAAACACGATAATACACATTTTTAGAATATCTTATCAACCACTGAGAAACAAATTGTGGTGTACTTCTTGTAAGATCCTCTTCAAGAACCAACAAGAGAGTGTGAGGTTTATTTATGCCTCGAACAATAAAGAGACAGATTGGCTTCTGATGGGGGAAGAAGAAGAAAGTGTGTTTGCCAGGAATTTACCTGGAAAAAATGAGCTCTAGAAGAATTTCTCAAATAGGTAATAGAGAATGTCACTTCCTTTCTTACCACCAATGTCACAATATAACTTTTCAGAGTGAAGCTCAAATCTCTTTGGCATTTCTGTCTTTGGGAAAATAAAGTTGTTGTATAAAAATATACTGCTATTAATCTTATTTATTTATTTATTTATTTTTTCTTTTTTTTTTTTTTTCGTATGTGGGTAGTTCCCTGGCTGGGAATCAAACCCGCTATTAATCTTATTTATAAAAATAAATTATAGGGAGTTCCCTGATGGGGTAGTGGCTTAAGGCTTCGGCGCTGGCGCTGTCAGCGCTGCGGCCTGGGTTC
>PVJL010010337.1:0-50142 GCA_004026885.1 Lyroderma lyra | reverse complement strand
TGTTCTTTCTGAGGAGTTTTAGTTTTTAAGGAATTCATCCTGTCCGCTGGGATCTTCCTCTTTGACATGAGGGCTTTATGTTCACTGCCCAGATTATTGCTTTTGTGGTGTCTTGCTGTAGGGCAGACACTAGGTGGCGCTGGGGGTCAAGTTTTGGGGGAGAGGGGGCTGTTTGTTTCTTGTTTCTGATCTCCTACTGAGTTTGGAGGCTATGCGCATATATCCTGGGGAGAGGCCAACAAAAGGCTTTCCAACCCTTTGCTGGGGAAAATCAGTCTTCCCAGTCCTGATTCAGTACCTGGCTGTCTAAAGGCTCACACTGCTTTCGGAACTCTGGGGTGCACGAGGAAGTGCCCGCTCCATAAGTCCAAAGCTGTGGGCCTGGCCTGAGACAGCAGGGTCGCCTTTGCAGCAGGCTGGGAACAGGGACTGCAGCCCTGTGTAGGTCTCCAGGGGGCTTAGATCTGGGGTGTTATCTTTGCAGTTCAGAGTCCTCGCTCAGCCCTTCTACCACTCAAAAGTTCCAGAGGCTGGCTCCCAAACTCCTTCCGTCCCCAGCTAGCCAGTCTCTCTCCCCTCCCCCAAACTGCGCAGCTCCGAATAGTCAGCAGGGATCACGTCCCGCGTGGTCTGTCTCTGCTCCCTTCCCTCTCCCCGACTCGCCCCTTTCTCGCCAGTCTTCAGGTTTACTTGCGATTTGTGGATTTCTCAGCAGCCGGTTTGTCACTCAGGGTCCGCTTTCTTGGCTCTTGGACGGCCGTTCAATTGTGTTTTCTGGGAGAGGCTTTAGGAACCTCCTCTCCAGTCGCCATCTTGTCTTCTCTCTGAGATTTCTTATAATACTGGTTTGGTGGTGATGAACTCCTTTACCTTTTTCTTGTCTAGGAAGCTCTTTTATCTGTCCTTTGATTTTAAATGATAGACTTGCTGAGTAGAGTAGTGTTGGTTATAGGTGCTTGCTTTTCATCATATTTAACATTTTGTGCCAGTCTCTTCTGGCCTGCAAAGTTTCTATTGAGAAATCAGTTGACCATCTTAGAGGAACTCCCTTATAAGTTACTAGTTGCCTTTCTCTTGCCGCTCTTAGGATTCTCTCTTGTCTTTAATTTTTGTCCTTTTAATTATAATATGTCTTGGTATGGGCCTGTTTGGGTTAATTTTGTTTAGGACTCTGTGCTTTTGGTACTTGTATGTCTATTTTCTTTCCCAGGTTAGGAAAGTTTTCAGTCATTATTTCTTCAACTAGTTTCTCGATTCCTTGCTTTCTCTCTTGTCCTCCTATCATGAGACTATTGTTATGCTTGATGTTGTTTCAGAGGACTCTTCAACTATCCTTATTTTTTTCTTTCTTGGATTCTTTTTTTCTTTTTGCTGTTCTGATTGGGTGTTTTCTACTACCTTGTCTTCCAACTCGCTGATTCAATCCTCTGCTTCATTGAGTCTGTTGGTGACTTCTTCTAGTGCATTTTTCATTTCAGTTATTGTATTCTTCACTTTTGACTGGTTATTTTTTATGGTTTCTATGTTTTTTTTAATGCTTGCTATCTCTTTGTTGAAGTTCTCACTAAGTTCCTTGAGCATCCTTATGACCATTGTTTTGAACTCTGTATCTAGCAGGTTGTTTTCCCCTCTTTCATTTAGTTCTTTTTCTGGAGTTTTCTCTTGTTCTTTCATTTAAGATGTATTTCTTTGCTTTCTCATTTTGGCTGCTTCTCTTTGTTTGTTTCTCTTTATTAGGTAGATCTGCTATATCTCTTAGTCTTGGCTGGGTGGCCTTATATAGTAGGTGCCCTGTGGAGACCTGGCACATTCTCCGTGATCTCCTGCTTTGGGTTGTGTGTGCTCTCCTGTTATAGCTAAGCCTTGATTACTAATGGCATGTCAGTGGGTGGGATTGACCCACAGGCTGACTGGCTGTGAGGTCTGGCCATGTCCACAGGTTATAGGCTGCTGTTGGGGGAGGGTCTTAGACCATTGAATGGGATTTGCTTCAGCAGGTTCACATGCCTGTTGAGACCACTCCTTTTGTGTGCCACTTGTGGGGCGAATTGGATGGTACTCTGTTGTCATCTGAAGCCAACCTCCAAGTATGTTGGTTCTGAGGCCTCTTGGAAGGGGCTCTGGTGCAGGTCCAGGTCACCCATTGTCTGTGATGAGCTGGGAACTACCTAAGAACAAAAGTGATCTGTGTTTGTTTACTGCCTGCACTGGAACCTTGAGGCTTGTGGGAGAGGCCCTGCTATGGACTAGGATAGCTATCACCTATACCAGTGCCAGGCCTGGGGTAGTGCAAAGAGACAAGAAACTCTGAAGCTGCTACCTGCTGGCTCCCATAAGATTCTGCCACTGATAAAAGCCCAGAACAATGAAGCTGAGTGTGGTGGGATCTCAGTTAGTCAACAGGGTGGAGATAGCAGAATTTACCAGACCAATTCAGATTCAAATTTGACCATGGGCATGGGGGAGGATGCAACACAGAAAAAATGGCTCCCACCTGCCAGCTGCTTGGTTGGAAGGCCCCACAATAGGTTGACCAGACGTACCAGTTTAAATGGGACAGAAAACAATGGTACTGTCCTGTTTCAATACTGGTACATCTGGTCAGCCTACCAGGGAAAATGATGGCTATCTTCCAGACCTCACCCCAAAGCCACACACCTCAGTCTATTTCCCCCACATATCTCCAGCATCTCCTGAATCACTCTCTCTCTCTGTCAGAGCCCAAGGTAAGTGCCTGTGAGAGAGTCTGTGCAAACCCTTTAAGTTAGACGAACTTTGCATTTCCTGCAGCCTTCCTTCCACCTGAATGGTCAGAATCCCTATTGTTTTTCACAACCAAATGTTGTGAGGGCTCTACTTCCTGGCATCAGTACTCTGGGCAGGGGGCCTGGTGTGAGTGTGGGGTCCCTCACTTCTCTAGGGAGAACTTTCATGGTTGAGATACCCCCTTGAATCTCAACCACCACATGAAAGTCTGGGGCCAGCTCATTTCCCTTCTCTGCCCTTTCTACCAGTCTTGACGTGGCTTCTTCTTTATATTTTTAGTTATAAAACTTCTGTTCAGCTACACATCATATGGTTCTCCAGGTTGGTTGTTCTATAATTTAGTTGTAATTTTAATGTGTTCACAGAACAAAGCAGGCACAGTGTTTACCTACTCCACCATCTTAAGAGCTCTGTCAGAAAAGTTTTTAAGATGTCAAAACATCCAGAATATATAAAAAACAACAACAAATATTCACTACAAAGGTATTATTGTCCTTGTTTTATAGTAAAGAATCTGAGTCCTTTAACCCAGTGGTCCCCAACCTTTTTAGCATCAGGGACTAGTTTGGTGGAAGACAATTTTTCCATTTTTCCTACGTGCGGTGGGAAGTAGGGGATGGTTTTGGGATGATTCAAGTGCATTACATTTATTGTGCACATTATTTATATTATTATTACATTGTAACATATGATGAAATAATTACACAATTCACCATAATGCAGAATCAGTGGGAGCCCTGAGCTTTGGTTTTGATATGAGTCTGCAAGCAATTGATTTATTATGGTCCCTGTGCAGTCAAACCTCTCTGCTGATGTTAATCTTTTGTATTTGTAGCTGCTCCTTGGTTACACCTCAGATCACCAGGCATTAGATTCTCATAAGGAGTGTGCAACTTAGATCCCTCACATATGCAGTTCACAACGGGGTTTGTACTCCTATGAGAATCTAATGCCAACACTAATCTAACAGGAGATGGAGCTCAGGTGGTAATGTGAGCAAAGGGGAGTGACTGTAAATACAGATGAACCTTCACTCGCTGGCTTGCTCTCACCTTCTGTTGTGTGGCCCAGTTCCTAACAGAAGCCTGGGGGTTGGTGACCCTGACTTTAACCTATTTCCATTAAGAAAAAAATGTGTAGCTCACTGCTGTGTTCATTTAAGTTTACATACACATGGGTCTCAATGTAAAAATAATATATAAAAATTGTTCTTGGAGTTATCTCCAAACAGAACTTGTCTTGAATCCTAATGTAACAGAAATGTATATGTTGATTACTGTTTAATAATATTATTTTGTGTGGTAAATTTCAAAGCATGTAACTTTGGGGGTAAGGTTAGAACTGTAACCCATGAGTTTTCTAGGGATAAATGCTACAGCCATAGGCACTGCCTGTGAGTATTCTTGGGGCCAATGGGAGATGAGTTAAAAGTTGTGACTTGTCCAAGGTCATATATACTTGACAAGTGTCAGGACTTGAACTCAGGTCCATCTGATGCCCAAACTGAACTCCTCTTACAGGATGCAGCACTACCTTCTTTTGGCAGGGAAGTGGACATTATTTGCTCCTTTGGCTTTCGCACTATGCACTGGCAATTTTCTGGTTAATCTGAGGCCCAAATGCTGTCCTGAGAAACGTAGAGAGAAAGTTTTCAGGCTTTAACTTAAAGACTGGTGAGCTCTGTTGCCTTTTCTAGCCCTAACCCATCCTGAAAGCCTGGGCCTCATCTACTTGTGGGCCTGGTCATCACCCAAATGAGAACAATGACTTGGCTCTAATTTTCCCCAGAGCACTTGCCTGTCTCAAGAAGTCCTGGGAGAGCCTCCCATTTAATGTCACAGGTGCTCAAGTCCCAGCCTTGGGACTAGAGTTGGCCTCTGATGTTTATCTTCCTCAAACCGTTTAGTGCAGGGGCATCAAGAGAAAGTTAGCCTGTGTTTCCCCTTATATTCCATTAAAATGGTGAAGTACATTGAATAATTTTGTTTTATTCCTTTTTTATTGTGCCAAAGTATACATAACATAAAATTTGCCACTTTAATATTTTTAAGTATATGGTTCAGTGGCATTAACTATATTCACAATGTTAGATAACCATCACCACTATCTATTTCCCAAATGTTTTTATCATCCCAAACAGAGACTGTGTACCCATTAAACCATAATTCCCCATATCTCTGACCCCCCAGTCCCTGGTAACCACTATTCTCCTCTGTGTCTGAATTTACCTATTCTAGGTACCTCATATAAGTGAAATCATGCAATACTTGTTTCTTTGTGATTGGCTTCTTTGACTTAGCATAATGTTTTCAAGGTTCATTCATGTTGTTGCATATATCAGAATTTCATTTCTTTTTAGGACTGAATAATATTCCATTGTATAATATGTTTTTATATAGTATATCTTGTTTTTCCATTCATCTGTGGATGGACACTTGGGTTGTTTCCACTTTTTGGCTACTGTAAATAATGCTGCAGTGAACATGGGTGTGCAAGTATCTTTTTGAGTCCTTGCTTTCAATTCTTTTTGCTACATACCTAGGAGTGGAATTATTGGATCATATGGTAACTCAATTTTTAACCTTTTGAGGAACTGCCAAAGTGTTTTCCACTGCACTATTTTACATACTCACCAGCAGTGCATGAGGGTTTCAACTTCTCCACATCCTCTCCAACATTTGTTATTTTCTGTTTTATTGATAGTAATCATCCTACTATGTATGAAGTGGTGTCTCTTTGTGGTTCTGATTTGCATTTCCCTAATGACTAATGATGTTGGGCATCTTTTCATGTGCTTGGCCATATGTATGTCTTCTTTGGAGAAATGTCTATTCAGACTGTAGCCTCTTAGTCCCCTGAGTACAGGGTTAAATAGAGGGACTGTCCTGTTGTCTGTTTTCACCCTGCCTAGGGCAGTGGCGCCTGCAGAGACAAGGCTGGGATTTGGATTGATATCTTCAGAGATGGAACTAGAAGGGCCTACTAGGTACCCTGGGGTCTTCAGGATGAACTAAGTCATGGTTTACAGTGGGAAGGTGAGGCTTTGGTGCCAGAGTCCTTGTATAAATGCAACATCTCCAAGGCTGGAATTGGGGTGGGGTGAGGGTAGTGACAATGAAATGAGATCAGAGAGAAGGCAGGTTAGTGATAAGCAAGGTCAGTTATGGGCCACACAGCCATTTGGGCTGGCAGGGAACTGGTGTGTGCATGGGTGGGTAGTGCATCACTGGGAGAGGGCAAAGAGTCTACTTAGTTTGCCATCCTGCAGCCAGGACAGGTCCCAAGCTTCATGGGCCAACTCAACAGCTCTGTTTTCACATTTTCCCCCACAATACACACCGGGTTGCGAATACTTAGCAGTGGGTGGGCTTGTGCGTATATGCATGAGTGTGTGTGTGTGTGTGTGTGTGTGTGTGTGTGTGAGGTGGGGGGAGAGTGAGGCCCTAGAGTAGGAGGAAATGGGAGGAATATGCATCTGAGATAAGAAACCGAGTTCCTGGTATTTGATGTTCGACTTTGACTTGATAGATATTTGGTGTTTGTTTCTGAGCCCAGACTCTGAGATCTGATTCTTCACAGGCCAGTAGAAAGAGCATTGGACTAGGAGTCAAGATATATGAGATCTCATCTTGGGTCTGCCTCCTTACCAAGTGAGAAGAGATTTCAAGGGTAAGGGGAGGCTCACACACTTGAGCAAGAAGAGGCTTTTTCTCTTTTCTCTGGGGGTGGGAGGGAGAGGGATTTCCTTCCTCTCTGTCTCTGCCGAGCATCATGGTGGCTACTGTTTACATCACCTATGCTTTCCAAGTTCAGTCAGTCTGCCTTCAAGGTATCAACAAGCACCCTTTATTTAAAAAATTTTAGAGTCAACAAACAGATTAGCTAAGAAATGAGCCCATTGCATTTCATTTACTCAACAGTTAACCTAATTGTAATTGGACTTATATTAGCCACACTCAATATGAGGCTTCATTTCAGAGAGGCTGTGCGCTAACTGCTAACCCAGGCTCTCCAGGGTGACACTGACCTCTTTAGGCACAAATGACTTAAGCACCATCTAGTTCCTCTGCCACCTGCCTTGTCCTGATTCTGCATATTCTGTTGAACTATTTCTGTTTCCCAGGCCAGTTCACGACCTGCACAGCTCCACACTGGTCATTTCCTTGTTTCGGGGCAGATACACCACTCCCCCAAAGCCCTTAGCCATCTTGCTTCAAAGGATCAAAATTTAGCCTTCAAATTACTGAGTTTTCATTATTGTCTTTCTAGCTGTTTCTGATCCTATGTGCTACTGCAGAGATTCATGTAATAGAGAAAGAGTGGAGGTTTGCTGTTCTTTCATGTGAAATCATGATGGCTATTACACAATGCAGTATTATCTCAGTGTTCACTTGAGCCCCCAGAACCAAGCCCAGCAGACCAGGCACCAGCATTTACTACAACCAATGCAGATCCTTCATTTTACTGTTGTGCCAAGGTGACCCCATTGCTCCAGGTGTGGGTAGGCCAAGTCAGTTGGACCGGGCTGGATAGAAAGATAATCCAGTATGTCACCCTCCTCTTTTGGATATAGAGACCAAGGGTGGGTGGTGGGCAGAGGGTTCTCTGTTGTTAATCTAGCTTGGTCATTTTGTTATTTCATTTCATATTGTTTTATTTCATTTTATGTCATTCCATTTTACTTTGCAAGCTTGACTGTTTTTGCAACCAACCTCTTACGTGGCTCTCTGCAGTTATTATTGGCTGCAGTCCAAAGAAGTTCCCCTCTCCAGGGGGGTCTCGAAGAAAGGGGAACATATGTCAGGGGGCTGGGGAAGCTGACAGAAACCTTTTTTGGGGGGTCTGTTTAATGTTTTATTAGAGTTCATGTAGCAATGTATGTAAAGCAAGTCCCATGGTGGAAACATTCAGAGTAAGTTATTGTGGACAATTTCATTTTGGCATTGGTCTTGTAGATTGGATATGAGAGGTGCAAAAGGCCTGGTATTATTATGGCAACTTCAGTGTTGAAGGTACCACAAATCCCTCATGAATTCTGCTATGTCAGAGCCATGGAACCTTAGAGACCAGCCAGTTGAACCTTATATAATATGAATGAGACTCAGAGACCCAGAAATACCTGCGGCCTTGTGGTGAAGAAGGACATCATCTGGATGATGATATTGGTTCAGCTTCAGCTTCCTGAGGCACAGATTTTAATAAATGTGAAAGATTGTGTTAAGGCAGCCAAAGTCTGTTATTACTTATTGAGAGTCTCCATCAGCAGTTAGCATGCATTCTCTCTCTGCACTGTTCCTTGGTGTGTGTTTACAGTCCAGCCTACAGGCTCTTTGGATTCTTTGATTCCTTTGGCAGCTGAAGACAGCTTTGAGCTGTTGAGAGCTGTAATAGGAAGAGAAAGTGCCAGGGTCTGGACAGGCCAGTTATCCAGCAGGACCCTTAGGTTTTCCTCTGTGATATCTGGATGGTAATCTCTGACCTGCCTCTGCAGCCTCACTGCCTTTGCCTTAGTCTGTGAGCAGTGCTGGGGCCACTGTGACTGGCCTCATCCTGACCCCAGCCAGCTCTGATGCTCATCAAAAGAATCTGCAGATTTCCATCTGGTCCTGTCAGTCCCAAACACCCCCATCTTCTTACTTCCACATCCTTGCTCACGCTGGTTCTTCCTGCCTGCAGTGTCTACCCCATTTTGTTGTCCATCCTTTAAGTCTCAGCCAAAGGTGATAACTTTTCTGTGTTGCTCGCGCCTCCCCTGGCCAATCAAATACTTTTCTTTATTCTCAGTACACTAAGACTCAGTTTAAAAAATTTGCAATTCAATTACCAGATGATTTGTCAGATTGACCAGGAGTGACTTTTAGGAATGTGACCAAAGTATCAGTCCCAGAAAAGCTTAAAAAAGGAACCTAATTTTATTTCTCTGATCTCTGTTAAATGCATCACTAACTTTTTATTGATTCTTAAGAAAGAGAGATGAGCAGAATTTGTGCTTTACCACTGGGTGCCAAATGGATAAGCAGTTGAAAGTTTATTACTTCCAGATATCCCACTGGATTTCAATTCCATCCCATGCTCAGTGGGAAGCCTTGGGCTTGACCATACAGGTTGTGTGTCTGGGAGGAAAGAGAGGTTGCAACCCCGGGCTGGGATGTGTTAGGAGCCTGGCTGAGGGTGTAATTGGAAACAATGGCAGGGTGGATGGCAGCTGGATGGGTGGCACTGGGGCATGTTATAAGGGAAGGTCATTAAATTTACAGAATGGGGGGATTATTGGAGAGATGGGAGTACTAGTGCACACTGTTTGACTTATCATTAGTATATGAGGGCTGTTTGGAAAGTATTCAGCCATGTAATATGAAAAATAGAGGCATTTATGGCTGAATTTTTTTCAAACAGCCCTTGTAGGTACCAAATTTCAACCTATTTGCATCCCTGTTCTTTCAGATATCACCAAAGAAGCATGTTGAACGTGAAGAAAACACCAAGTATAGATATAATTGAAATTTTCCCATCATTAAGTTTCTCACAAAGCAAGGGGAAATAACTCAAACCATTCTGGAAGAGACATTCGTGGTTTATGGGAACTTTTGTCCCAGGTAATCCATAGTTTACAAGTGGCAGAGCCTTTTCAAGCACAACAGAGAGTCCACTGAGGATGACCTCCATTGGGATGCCCTGTTGAGGCCACTTCCTCAGACACTGTCAAAAAAGTTGAAAACTTGTAGTGGAAGATGCCAGATTGAATCAACAGCAGCTTGCAGGAGTGGTTGGAGTGTCACCTACAACCAGTTTGAATACTCTCCATAGGCATCTAAGGACATCAGAAGTCAGTGCAAGATGGGTACTGAGAAGGCTCACGCCGCTTCAGAAACAACAGTGTGAGTGTTCATGACAGGTTTTGGACCTCTGCAGAGACAACAAAGATGAAGTTTTAAACTGAATTGTCACTGGAGATGAAACTTGGGTTCATCATGATGAGCCTGAGTCGAGGCAGGAGTCCATGCAGTGGCACAAAAAGGGGACATCACCCCCTAAGAAGTTCAAGGTGTCACAATTGGCTGGAAAAATCATGGCTACTGCTTTTCGGGATAAGGACGGTGTCCTGCTGATTGATTACAAGGATAAGGGTGTCACCAAATCTGGGCTTTAGGGGAGCTGAGTCACCTGGGTGATTTGATGTTTCACCAAAAACCTCTGCACAAGACGTGCTACGTGGGCAGATATGTTGTCATGAGGAAGCTGCCAGTCACCAGTTGCCCATAGCTGTGGCCATTTTTGTTGTATTGCATCTCTCAACCAACAGAGAACATTGGGGTTACTCGTACTCCTTATTCATTGTTTGGGCTGGAAGAGCATACTCCTGATGAACAACACTTTCCCCCCCAAAAGACACAGTAAACATGGTCTTGATCTTGCTACGACTCTGCCACACCTTCTTCAGGTGTGGAGAACCAGGTGGCTTCCTTTGGGACAACTGTGTTTTTGTTTCTGGATCATAGCTGTAGACCCACAGTTCATCTCCCATTATGATCTTGAGGAAATCTGGTTCACAGGTAACAATTTGAAACAAGTCATTAGCAACTGCAGTACGATATTATTTCTGCTCTGGCAGCAGAAATCCTGGAATGAATTTTGCCATGACGTATTTCATGCCACGATCCTGCGTCAAAACCTTGGACACAGTGGTTTTTGGAATCCCCAGATCAGCTTCCGGTTCTCACACTGTCAATCACCGATCTTTGTGGACTGCAGCCCATCCACGTTCCACGTTCTCAGGTGTTCTGCTTGCTGCAGATCTTCCAGAACATGGACCACTTTCCACAGATTCTTGGCTATCTTTGAAACGTTTGTACCACACTTTTGTTTGTGCAGCACTCATTGCATCATCTCTGAAAGGTTCATGAATCATCCAAATAGTTTCTGTGGAGGAATGTTCAAGCTTAATGCAAAATTTGTGCAAACTCATTGCTCTACTCGCTCAGTCACTTTAAATGTGACGGCCACCCAGTACACATTTTCACTCAGTGGCGTCTAGCGCCCCTGCTGACTAGTACAGCGAAGTTGTCATCGCTCACACATGTGCATTCCAGTCCACTCTCCCTGGCTGGCAGGTGACATCAATGTTGTGCAAACCATTCTCGTTATATTGACAATGGCTGGATTTTTTTTGGGGGGGGTGGGTACAGACCTTGTATATTCTTATAGCAGTATCCAGCTAACAAAAGTAATGAAAGCTATCTTTTATTGGACTGTTACTGTGTGCCAGTCCATGCTAGGTAGGCCTGTCACATATGATCTCCTTTATTCACTCTACAACCACACCCATCTCCAAAGGATAGTTGAGGGAAGCAAAGTTCAGAGTGCTTAATGTGACATTGTTGGTGAGTGACTAGGAATTCATTGAGCAAATATTAGTAAAATAAAGACGGTGAGTGACTAGGAATTGACTGAGCAAATATTGGTAAAATAAAGGATGTGGTATCTAATTCCTTTTTCTGCTCAACATCTCCCTCTTACCTCTCCTTTTGATTATATGGCCTATTTGGCCAAAGGCAAAGTCAATCATAGTAGCTCATTAAACTGGCTTCAGGATTGGTCCAGGAGAGTGTATATGGTGTGGGCTGGGTTAACCCGAGTCCTTTCCTGGAATATTCCAGATTGGAGACTGGGAGAAAGTTCTCTTCTTTCTTGGATCATGCCTTTGGAAGTGTGAGAGGCTGTAGGTGGTCATGCTTTATCTCACAACTTAGGGGAAAAGAACAGAGGTGGAGAGAGCAGAGAGACAGAGTGAGAATACGATGATGGCAATGGAGTCCCTGGTTCAGCCCCTGTGCCAGACCCTGTCATGTGCTGCCCACATTCTTCTTCAGAAACTGTGTTAGTCAGCTTGATCTTCCATAAAAAATCCCATGGGCTGGGTGGCTTAAACAACAGAATTAATTTTCTCATAGTTTTGGAGGCTGAAAGGTCCAAGATCAAGATGCCAGCATAGTTGGGTTCTGGTGAAGACTTTCTCCTGGGCTTGCAGATGTCCACCTTTTCCTGTGTCCTCACGTGGAAGAGAAAGAAAGAGAGAACTCTGGTATCTCTTCTTCATAGTAGGCACAGGCCCTGTTGGATGACGACTCCACTCTTAGGACCTCATTTAGCATTAATAACATCTTCACAGGCCCTATTTGCAAATAGTCACATTGGGGGTTAGGGCTTCAACATATACACGCAATGTTGGAGAGGTACACAGTTTCAGTCCATAAGAGGAATAAAGGACTGTCGGGGGGCTGCTGTCTGAAGGCCCTGAGCTGCCCGTCTCTTGTAGGGATTGCCTCAGCGGAAGACAGCTGCCTTATGGGTCTCCGGGCTTGACCTCCTTGCCTCAGCTAAGGACGACTGATGAGCATGCAGGAATAAAGGCTTGGCAGCCTTCCCCAGCGCTGAAGGATCACCCCAGCTTTGCACCTCCCTGCGGCTGGCTGGACTGGGGCTTCTGCCAAAAATGCCAGGTTCACACCCAAGTTCTCCCTCTGACTAGTCCTGCTTCTTTCCCTTCCACAGTCCTTCCTGACAAACTTCCTCCATGTTAGTGTCCATCTAAGAGGAGTCAGCCCACAACAGTCCCTGAAACTTCTTAATTTTCTTCAATTCTTTGAGCAGCTCTAGTAATGTGTCCTCATTTTTTGCTTAAATTTCTATGAAATCAGAGCTTTGCATCAGTTATACAAGCGCCCCCCGCCCCCGTGATGTCAGCTTCATGAAGCCGTGAGGGATGGATGGGGGCCCCTGCAAAACCTCTGCCTGCACCTGCTGAAGAAGCTCACCCTCCTGCCCATATCTGGGGAGCAATAATGGCTTCTGTTTCTCTTCTGCCTCCCCAATTTCACAGGAATGTTTCTTATTGGCAGAATCAAAACCTGGTAGAATCAGAACTCTGCGGGCACAGGAATCTGGGAAATGTAGTTTTTTGGTTTCCAGTTTCTGGGGATACAGGAAGAGCTCAGAAGGGTTGGGAGCATGTTAAGTGCTAACAGTCAGTATGCAGTGCAAAATGCATTTGGAGATGACAAAACACAGACAAATAAAAAAGCCCTATAAAGTGTGGGCTGGGTTAACCAGAGTCTTTTCCTGGAATTTGTGGATTTTCTTTGACAAGGACAATGAGCCATCCAAATATAAGGTGTTTTATAGCTGGGAAGGGTTTAGAAGCATAGGCTGGATGTTTCAATGAAACAATCATTTTTTTAAAAATTCATTTTTATTGATAGATTTTTGGGGTGACATCTATTAGCAAGAATTACATAGGCTTCAGGCATACAATTCCACAGTGCATTGTCAACTTGGAAACGATCATTTTTTTCTAAAAAGAAAAAAATCCAAATAACAGACACTAAATTAATTTTTAAAATTTATGAATAATTATTTTTAAAAACTTTTGTTTAAGTGAGTAAATGTATTTATGTGCATTATTTTTTAGAGAGTGCCTGTTTGTTGTGTGATGGGTTTGTGGGTACAATTTTATATTTTATGTTTTCTTTGTGTTTCTGTGTGAGTCCATGAATGAGAAGCCTCCCCTATCCCCTGTGCTCTTTGTCTTCCTCCTCTCTGTATGTCTTGCATGTTAAAGTGTCTCTGTATACTGCTATATGTATTTGTGAGTCTCTGTTCTGTCTGTGTGTATCCACTTCAAATTTTAGTAAGGATGTGAGAATTGCCCTTTCTCAGCTCGCTGGATAAGTTCCACACTTGAATTTCTTTTATCTTCTTTCTTTTGGCCACACTATCTGCTTTCTTGTCCCAGGAGTGGCTCTTTGGCACCAGGAGCAAAAGGTCACAAATTGTCATTACAGTGAGAAATGGAAGAAGCTGTGACTACAGAGAGGGTCTTTGATTTAGTTTGGTTGAGCTTTCCAAAGGGGGGGCTCTTATAGCACAGACACATCAATAAAGCGAGGTGTAGCTGGGCTGTCAGCATGTGTGTGTGTGCATGTGCATGTGTGCGTGTGTGCGCATGTGTGTGTGTGCATGTGTGCGTGTGTGCGCGTGTGTATGTGTGCATGTGTGTGTGCATGTGTGCCTGTGCGCGTGCGCGTGTGTGCATGTGTGTGCGCGCGCATGTGTGTGCGCATGTGTGTGTGCATGTGCATGTGTGCGCGTGTGTATATGTGTGTGTGTGCATGCATGTGTGTGTGTGCATGTGTGCGCGTGTGCATGTGTGTGCGTATGCATGTGTGCGCGTGTGCATGTGTGTGCGTATGCATGTGCGCGCGTGTGTATGTGTGCATGCGTGTGTGCATGCGTGTGCGTATGTGTGTGTGACACACACACATGCACACATACACACACGCACATGCACACGCACACATGCACACATGCACACACACATGCACATACACACGCACATGCACACGCACACACGCACACATGCACACACACATGCACACATACACACATGCACACATGCACACACACACATGCACACACACACCAGGCTCAGGCTGGGGCCTGTGCTGATAAAGTTTGTCTACCAGAAAGTTTGCCCTAGCTGTTTCTGCAGGGCCTTCAGAATCCAGAGTAGACCCCTTTATCTCCCTCCTGATTCCTCCGGCTCGCTCTCTCACATCCAGTTCTGTATCCCAGATGTCGTTCTGTTTGCATAGAATGATCTCCTCACCCACACTGCCTTGCCTTAGTGCATTTCCCCTTTTGCTGACTGCAACAGCCTCTTCAGCATCACTTCCCTTCTACCTTCAAACCTATCATTTTACTTTGAGAAAATTCATGTTTCTGCATATAAACTGAAACCCTATTTTATTCCTCCATGGTTTACTAGGTGTAGAAATTATTCCAGAAGTCAAATGGGCTCCACAAGGAACCCCATTATTGCATTATGGCAGTGCGCAGAAACCTGTAGTCCATGCCTTATAATTAGAGAAGCTGCTAATTGAGGAGGGGCATGCCAATCTGATTTGAGTCTCGGCAGAGTGATTAGAGCTTTAATTTCGAGGAGGAGAGACATCGAGACTCCCAATCTGGTCTTATCCCTCTTCACACTCCTGGCTGTAACTGCCATGTGAAGACCCTGGACATTCTGGGCTGCAAGATGGCTCTTCGGTGGCTGGGGTTTCAGTGAGCCCTGTTAGGGGACGGGTCTCCAGATGAGAGATGCTTTTCTGCGTGAGGCTGGTCTTGGCTTTTCCATCTTCACAAATGAATCTGGAGACAACAGGAAGCCATCCTTCCAAAGCAGGATGCTGCTTTCGAGGCTGCTTCTAAATCATTCAGAAAAGCCACCACCTCCCACCATGTCAGCCAGGGCCAAAGATGTGATGGAAGCATGAAGTACCATGATGTGTTCAAGAAATTGTAAAATGTTTGGATTGGCTGGGGGCATGTGGTGAGGAGGCAGGTGGTGGGGTACAAGGCTGGAGGGTCTGGTCCTGGGCCAGGCTGCACAGGCTGTTCGCGTTATGAGGGTGCCTCGCCGAGGGGGTGCGGGGCTGACACACAGCTATGGCTCCACTTGCAGGCACGTGCTTTCAGCTCCACCCTCCCAAAGGAAGCTCTATTTATAATTACACAAAGGCTACTATGGGCCAGTGGTGTCTCTGTGGAGGGGCTTGCAGATCTTGCTAAGGGTGTATTTGTATTTCGGGCAGCAGTTCTCAAAGTGCATAAGAATCACCTAGAAGGCTTGTTAAAACAGAGATTACTGGGCTCCAAGCTTAGGATTTCTGATTCAGTAGGCCTGGAGGGAGGCATGTGAATTTGCATTTCTTGTGTTTCAAGTGGTGCTGGTGCTGCCGGTCCAGGAAACACACTTGAAGAATTACTGATTAGGGAAATAGGAAGCCGATGGAAAGGGTTAGGTAGGAGCACAGCCAGGGCCCCAGGTAAGAACGATCTGTTTTCTAGGATTAGGGTTTCTGACATCCCTTTGAACCAGTTAGGGTAGCTGAATATATTAGGACAGTAGATACATAATATTCCTCATCTTGTCCTTCCAGGTGAAGTTTAATGGCTATATTCATTCAAGTAGTTCCATTCAAGTGTCCCTCTGTTTAAGGAGGCTTTGCCCACTACAAGAAGCTCACCTCTAGAGCTTTTAAATGAAGGGAGCTCACAAATGATTGAAATATTTGTTTACATTTTACTAGTTACTCCCTGGGGACCAGAGAAACCTAAAACCACCAATTAAAAGATGAGTCATACCTGATGATAAAGCTTGTTTGGAAACTCTTTGGATAGCCAATAAATACCTGACTTTAAAATTATAATGTGTGTGTGTGTGTGTGTGTGTGTGTGTGTGTGCATGTGTGTGTGTGTGTGTGTGTGTGTGTGTGTGCACGTGTGTGCATGTGAGTGTGTAGAGGGGGAAGGGAGGGAAGGGTATGGAACCACAGAAAGTCAGTACTTCACACAATTTAGTAAATGTTTGCTGAGTGCAGACGTGACAAGTGGCACTGCATGGTGAGGGACAATCCAGGAACAGTCTGAGGGAGGAAATCTGGCCTGACAGGAATCTGCAAGGTGGTATCTGCTCTCGGCTGGGGTTTGGAATCTTGGTTTGGGAAGCCAGAAGTTTCTGGAGCCAAGTTCTCTTTTGTGGCCCCTAAGCAACTAAGATGTCCTTTCACATGCCGAGAGAGTGGCCGCACACTTTCTCTCCTTGGGGATACAGGCCCAGCCTGCTCTCTGGTTGGGGAGTGGAGCTGAGAGGTGGTGGGGGTCGAGGGAGCCCGGCTCTGTTCTCTGGCTGGGACGAACTAACACTGGGGGAGGCATGGGGAGAGTAGGTCCTGGGAATAACGTTCAACCTGATTATCTTCTGCCTGGTCTAACCTCAGCCCCAGCCTTTCCTGAGAGCTGGGGCAGTACAGGTACAGCAAGATGGCTGTCACTCGCTGACTTAGCTTGCTTCCTCTGGCGGGCTGAAGGGCTGCCCTCCCCAGCTGGTTCAACTGTTTCCAAACCAAATCTGACAGCAGTGTTATTGCGAGAAGGAAAGCCTTGTTAGAGGCAGCCTGCCTTTAGATGTCCGGGGGAAAAGGAGAAGAGAGGATGGGGAGAGGCTCTAGTTAAGATCAGGTTCTTAATTAAGAAAGCTCCAGGCAGTACAGTCCTGTAATTCCCCAATAAAGAGGTCCTAATGCATGAGCTACTGAGGGAGCTGTGGTACCCTGAGTCAGCACTGTTCTGTGTCTCAGACTCCTCAAACCAAAAAGCCAATCCATTTCAATCGCCCAGGATTCCTGAGCACCTGAGCGTTGTCCGGCCCTGTGCCAGCTACCACACCCAGCCTAGAGAGGGACACAGCAATGGATGTGGCTTCAATCTATGCTACCCAGGGCAAAAGCCTCAGCTAGACCTTGACCTTGGAGCAGGAACATGGATTCAGGAGCACTTGGGTATGGGGCTATTCCATGTGAACTCAGTCCTTCCTGTGATGACCAGTAGGTAGTGTGGAACAGGGGGAAGCCTACTGGATTTGGAGATAGAAGATCTGAGTTTCATTTATTTGGCATATCTTTTTGTTTCATGGCACCCTCTCACAAAATAGCGGGTATGCTGCAAGACAGAGGGGTGGATGGTAAACAGCCTGGTGATAGTTTCTCACAAGATGGCCTATCTTAACCACGTTCTTGGGAGGATGGCAGGGTGCTCTGTAATGATATACGAGGACTGTCCGGAAAAAATCCAGCCACCAATGCCTCTATTTTTCATGTTACATGGCTGAGTACTGTCCAGACAGCCCTCGTAGGTCAGACTGCAGAGAAACCGTGCTTAGGTGGCCTGTGTGGGAATGTGCAGGGCCATCATGCTGCCTTGGCAGAGCTGTGCCTCTGCCCAATGTGTTTGAAACTGTGGTGAAATAGATCATTGCTTAGAAAAATGTATCACACAAAAAACGACTCAATAAGAATCAGGAAACTTGACTAGACCTATAACTATGAAATGAAATACAACAATAATCAATAATCTAATTCAAAAGCTACCAGGCTACATAGGTGTTTTTATGGAAGAGTTCTAGGAAATCTTCAAAAATCAGATAAGCCTTTTAAACTAATTTAGGTAATATGAAGAGAGAGAAAACTACCACTGTGACCATTTAATGAAAAATGGATAAGGATAACAGTAGAAATAAATTATAGATAATCTCATGAACATAGATGCAAAAATCCTAGGTTGTGTTAAAAAACCTAATACACCCACATAGGACTTATCTCTGGAATTGAATGATAGTTCAATGTTAGAGAATATGCTGGCGTAATATACCTCATTAACAAATTAAAATAAAAGTCTGCATTATGATTTTCTTGATGCAGAAAAATCTTTCTGTACATTTTTTGTACACAATTTATTATTACATATAATATATTGTATATAATTTAAATGTTAACATATTGTCATTTATTATTAAAATTATTAAAAAATTAGAAATAGAAAAATTGTCATGATTTTATATACAGTATCCAAAACCCAAAATGTACCTGGGAGAGTAGACCTAAAATAATTTTGAAGAAGAAGGTTTGGAAGGAGGTTATAGAATACTTCTCTACCAGACATCCAGATTTTTTATAAACACTGTGCATCACTGGAGAGGGACAGAAAAACAGACCCATAGGAGAGCTCAGAAACAGCCTGTATACACACAGAGTCTTGAAACATGGCAGATGTGTTATTATAAATTGGTGACAATAAGAGGGACTATCAAAAAACTAATTACTTATTTATTTGGAAAAATAAAATTATATTCTCACCATTCACCAAATGCAAAAATATATTCCAGATAGGCTAATGATATAGATGGAAAAGCAAAACTATAAGCATTTTGGAAGAATATATGAGACTATTTTTATGGCTTTTTGGTTAGGAAGAAATTTCTTAAGTTATAAAAGTAAAATGAAAAAAATATTGACCATGGGGCCACTTTAAACTGGAAGGCCATATCATAAATCAAATTAAATAACAAGATCTCAGTTGGAGGAAGATTTATTTCAGTCCAAGAAAAATTAGCATTTAGTACATAGCTAAAGGACTTATTTAAATCAATAAGAAATAGAAAAAGCCAGAATACCAGGAAAAGAATATGAGTAGGCAACTTACAGATGAAGAAACCCAAATGACTAATAAACATAGAAAGATGATATACGTTTATAATGTTATAAATCAAATCACATCAAGTTTTGGGGAGAATTTGAAGGAGTAGGAACTCACAAGCCATCTGTGGGGGTGCAGACTCATACAGCTACTTCCGGCAGCAGTTTATAGACTCTGTGCAGTTGAAAAGGTACGTCGTATCAGCCAGTGTTCTGGCCGGAAACAGGTGGCACACTCAAATTTGATAATTTGAGGAGTTTAATAATGAAACTATTTAGGATATTGTGGACAAGGTGCAGGAAAAGCTCAGGGAACGGTGCAGTCCTTAGGAACTCGTATTAGTGGGGTGTTACCGCCCAGAGGCCTGAGAGGGAGATCTGAGGGTGCAGTTATTGGAACCTGAAGACAGAAATGGCCGTGAGAAGAAGGTGGCCTGTGACCGTTAATGGAGGGTCTTATCCAGCCTGCTGCAATCCCACAGGGAGGGATCTGGGGAAATTAATACCTTGACCTGACTTTCCTCTCCCTTCCACTTTCTGGTTGGTCCTCTTCATTGGCTAAACAATGGGAAGCAGAAGGCAAGAAAGCTTGCTGAGTCCACATAACTCAGCTTCCTGGACTCCAAAGCAGGAAAGAAAAGGGTGAACAGAAGATAATTAGTCGCACTTACGCCCTTTGACCAGCTACTCGTCTCCTGGGAGACACCCTACAGCAGTTGATGCACTTGCACACAGGAGATATGGACGCACTCCCAGCTTCAAGGTAAAGACAGTGTCTAGGATGGGGGGAAGTGAGGGAAGGGGAACAGGTAGGGGTGCTCCAGCTGTATTTGGGTTTTAGTTTTCATTTTTAAGTCAAACTAAACCAATATGGAAACAAATAGGGCAAAATGGGAACATCTGCTTAATCTCGGTAAGTATGTGAGTTATTTACTATTTAGTCTAATTTTATGCGTGTTTGAAATGTCTTATAATTAAAAATTTAAAAACAGTAATGAAAGAAAGTATTAAATGATTTGAGAGCTATTTAGACTGTAAAAAAGGAAAGTTAAGTGCAAAAGGAAAGTTAAGAGCAGAAGTTGACAAACTTTTTCTTTAAAGGGCAAGATAGTAAATATTTTTGGCCTTGTGGGTTGCACGGTCTCCTAAAAGAACTCAAGTCCATTGTTGTAGCTTGAAAGCAGCTGTGGGCAATACACAAATAAATAGGTTGGCTGTGTTCTAATAAAGCTTTATTTCCACAAACAAGTGGCCCATGGAATTTGACCCATAGGCTCTCATTTGATGACTCCTGATCTAGAGAATTGACATATCAGGCATGCTGCTCCTCTCAATAATGTGTTTTAAATAAGGCTCTGTGTTATAGCTGTACCCCAACCGTAATCGTACAGATTGACAGACAGACTCTCCTCACCACCAGCCCAGGCATAATGGCTAAAGAGTGAGCCCTCATACATCTTCGTTGTTCTGCTGTGGACGTTAATGGTCCTTCCAGGCTTCACTTTAGCCTGCTTGTGTGCTTCACAAGAGCTGGAAGGGCTGCAGTCTTGGAGTTAACCTCTAATTTGTACTAAGCAGCATGAACAAAACAATGAAACTCTAGCAGACATTTTTGAAATATGCGGGCATCATTAGTAGGCTTTTGTGACTTGGAAATGTGGCATATAATCAGGATTATCTAGTTGGTTTCCTTTTGATGGGCTTAAAGGGAGAGACAGCTTAGTGCAGGGGTTAGGACCATGCACTTTAGGCTAATAACAGCATCTGTGTCACAGGGAATCCAAACCTGTTGCAGTTATCTATTGCAGCATAGCAAACCACTCCAGAGCAGTGGTTTAAACATAATAACAATCAGAAGTGACATCAGCAAGATGGCGGAAAGGGCGGTTCCGGCCCTTGCCGCTCCCATCCCCCCAATTTAACAACCATTTATGGACAAAAATACCTTTATGAGAGCTCCAGAATCAGATGAGGGTACAGCACCCCAGTGGAGCACAGAAACAAGAAAAAAGACACATTGAAAAAGTAAGAAAAGTTTTGCTTTACTCACATCACCCCTTTCCCACCCTGGCACCGTTCATCTGTGCGAGAGAGTCCTTCAGGCCATGAGCTTTTGAGGGGAGAAAGTGCCAGCAAGTCCACCTGTGGACCTCTGCCAGCCTGTGGACGTACATGAAAACCTCACAGCTAGCATCACACTGAGTGGTGAAAAACTAGAAACATTTGATGATCTGGAGGAAGACAAAAATGAAGGCTCCCTCTCAGTGGGGGTGGGGTGGGGTGGCGGGCTGTCTTGGACACACTCAAACAGCTGGATCTGAGACAGAGGGACTGTGCAGGCGTCTCTCCCTTCTTTCCCTGTGGTCTTTCTGCCTGGTGGCCTCAGGACAGCTAAACAAACTTCTTGTGGGCTAAAGGCTCCAAGCTTCCAAAGAGAAACTGGCAAAGCTGCGTGACCTTTTCTCACATAGCCTCTGAAGTCATGGAGTGTCACTCCTGCTACGTTCAACTCAATTCCCTGTGGCAGGCACAAAGGCTCTGAAAATGCACGTGGGTAATGTACGTTAAATTCTCCAAGTGTGGCACAGAACTAAGTGCTATGTGTGTATAAAAGGGAAGAAAGGAAGAAAGAAAGAAGGAAGGAAGGAAGGAAAGAAGGAAGGAAAGAAGGAAAGGAAGGAAGGAAGGAAGGAAAGAAGGAAAGGAAGAAAGAAAGAAAAGGAAGACAAGAAAAGGAAGAAGACACGCATATAGGAATGCCTCAGTTTTGTAGCCGGGACTTCGGCACTACAAACACACGCTGACCGTCCGACTGGCCCATTGCTAGGAGCCTTCCGTCTCCACAGACTTCACCTGCTGTTGTTGTATCTGTCTTTCCCTTCACTGGCTTTTCCTTTTTCACTTCCACACAGGCATGCCAGTAATCTCTGTCTTCATAGCTACATGCCATGAAAGATGTGGACTTGAGTTCATTCTTTCAGTTATTCAGCAATCTCTGATGGAGCCACCTGCTGTGACAGGCACTGGAGACAGAGTGACAACATAATCTGTATCTTCTGTGTCATCCATGAAATTGGCAGGCCCACTTGTAAGCTTGCAGGTTGGGGAAATCTCAGACCCTTCACAGTCCTTGACACCATGCAGTGGGATAGTCATTGTTTATTTTTATTTATTGATTACTAAATTTATTGGGGTGACAGTGATTAGTAAAAATTACATAGGTCCCAGGTGTACAATTCTGCATTACATCTTCTATGTGTTATGTGCTCATCACCCAGAGTCAGTTCTCTTTCCATCACCACATATTTGTGTCCCTGTCCCTTCTCCTCCACCAGCCCCCTCTTGCCCTCAGGTAACCACTAAACTATTGACTGTGTCCATGAGTTTTGTTTCCTTGTTGCTTTCAATTTTATGTTCTGCGTATGAGTGGAATCATGTAGTTCTTGCTTTTTTCTGTCTGGCTCATTTCACTTAGCATCACGATCTGCCCATTTTTTAATTGAATCCACAGTACTGTATACGGAACCATAAGACCAAAGTGCATGTGTGTGTGAGGTGGGCTGGGGGGTGAGACTCAGAGGAGGGACAGTGAATATGCTATGGGCATCCACGTATGTGTTTAGTGAGAAGATCCTCAGCAGGCGCGCCCGGTAGAAATGACACGAGCTGGGCCTTGAAAGGTGAGTAGGAGATTTTCAGGCAGAAAAGTTCCTGTAGGAAAGAGCATTATTTCTGGCAGGGGAATAGAACATGCAAAGGCCCAGAGGAATGTTTGGGAACTGTGGGCAGTTTGATAGAAGCAGGTAAAGAAGCAGCTCCAGGAATCCTGCCCAAATTCCCAAATTCCCCCTCTGCAGGTGGCCTTGGGCAAGCTCACACAGTGAGGCAGAGCTTTGGAGTCAGGTGGAGCTGAGTATTTTAGCCCTGGCACTTGGGCCCTCTGTGACATACCAAAAAGCCATTTAATTTCTCTGAGCTATAATTTCCCCACCAATAAAATGGGGATAATAATATCCTCATAGAAGTAGATGGAGATGGAATGGAATGATGTATGAGAAAGGGCTTGGCTGTGTGCCTGGCACGCTTGTAACCGTTTCTCTCCTTGCAGAGCTGCTCCGAGGTGTGCACACACGGAAGCTAACGGGCACGTGACAGGGAGTTTACATGCCAGGTCCCTTTCCCCCGACTGCTTAATACCTTCTCCTTAATGCGGAAATAGCTTATATCACGGGATAATAAGAGGCAAATTAACATCGACACAAGACAGGTCCGGGTCCCAGCCATAGCTCTGCCACTTCCCACCATTTTGGCAAATGACATTCCTTCGCTGAAACCCCGTTTTATGACCTGTAAAATGGGAGGCGTTAGGACCTGCTACACAGGGCTGGGGTGAGGGTTAAAAGGGGATGATAAATCTGAACTTCCTGGCCTGGTTTTTAGAAGCTCAAAAGCTGGTATAATGCCAAATAGCTTCATACAGCATAAAGCACCACACTGTAAGCAGTTATTATTTTATTAAGGCAAAATTCATGGTTCCAGAGGTTAGTAGCTATTTCGAGCCAAGGTTTCATTTTTCTTTTTGTTGTTGGGGATCCATGGGTGGCAGCACATTGTCTTCGTTTCCTGCGATACCTAGGGACTGACATTGTTCTTTATGCTCTGCAGCAACAGGTCGAGCCCCGAACCCCACTCAGTGTAGAAACAATTCCACAGGGCTGTGCCTCGGCGCCCCAGGTCCCGGAACGTGCTTCTAATTGGGTGACATGTGATGGGACATGAGACAGGGACAGTATGGCCAACAAGTGATGAGGCTGAACAAATAAATTCGTGAACTCATTCTAGAAAAAGTGCTACATACCTCATTGCTGAATGCCACTCTGGTCACCTTGGCAAACTTAGGACACCTTGGTGGGTTGTGTGTACGGTGCTGCCTATGTAAGCTCGTGGTGGCAAGTTCGTGAACTTAATGGTCAGATTTTAGGGATGATGACAGCTCTGATGGCCATTCCAGAAAGAGTTCCAAAACTGCTTTGAAGGGTGGACTAGGCGCTGGTGTCGGTGCACAGCTCCCCCAGGGGAGTACTTAGTGGACCATAGTGATATTCAGCAATGAGGTATGTAGCACTTTTTAAAGGATGAGTTGGTGAAATTAGTTGTCGGACGTTGTACATTAACTGTGAAACGTATGTGATTCTAGTGTAAAATTTGAAATTTGAAAAGTTTCTGTAGAAACTGTAAATTAGAAAAATTACGAGCGCCACCTTGTGGAGAGATTGAAGCACGTAGGAGAGCACGTTTCCGCGGGGTGGGCCCTGCAGGAGGGCGGCCGGCACCCTTCCATGGTCCGTCCGCCTCTGCGCTCATTTGTGGGATGCTTTCTACTTCTTGTCGTGGGAGCTACCAGGATCCTGCTCGGAAGGACCCCACAGGGGGTGATGGGTAACGCGACAGTGCTGGGCGCCCTGGTGGGGGGCACCTCACCCAGCTCTTTTTTTTTTTTTTTAATTCATTGTTATTGTTAGACTTATTGGGGTGACATCTGTTAGCAAGGATTACATAGGTTTCAGGCATACAGTTCTACAGTGCATTGTCAACTTGGTATATAATAAGTTCACCACCTAATGTGACTTCTCTTTCCATCACCTTATATTTAGCTTCCCCCCCTCCTCTCCCACCCCCTCCCCTTTCTCCCCTCCCTAACCCACTCGTCCCCAAATAAACATTAAACTATTGATTGTGTCCATGGGGTATTTGTTTGTTCATTTCTTTTTTCTTTGCTTTCACTCATCCAGCTCTTGCTGAGGTGACAGAGACAGGCAGGGAAGGCTCCCCACAGGAGTGGCCTCTGCTGAGACCTGACGGGGTGAGGAAGAGTGTGCTAGACGAGCAGGGACGTCTCCTGTATTCACTTACCTCTGAGGGTGGCTCCGAGTGAATCCAGGCTGGGGCTCCTGGTCTGTGCTGTCACGTGCGCTATTGGCCCCCCATTTTCCACTTGGTAGTGACAACGGATTCAAGGGTGTCTAACAGACGGTGGTCAGTGTGCTGAGGGGGTACTGAAGGTGAGGAAGAGCTGTGGAATAGACAGACACTATTACATAAGATTAATATTAGAAATATTAGAAAGTATTTACTATTAGAAAGTATTCATTGTCATTACGTTTAATCGAACTTGCTGCCCCGTTTCAGCAGGGCTGTGGCGGGGCGGGCCACTGGCCGAGGCGTGGCTGCGCGCATCACGGTGCTCGGCATCTGCAATCCACCCCTGTGGGCGCTACAGGTTGTTAATTCATAAACGTGTGATAGAGAGAAGGCCCAGCAGCCAACTGATTCAACTGGGCAGTGCTTGGCCCACATCTGAGGGACGGAGGGCCCGTTAGCCAGCACCCTCCATCTCCTTGCAGGCGCTGGGACTCCATGCCCAGCGGAGCGGACATGTGCCGGAGCAGAGCACACAGCAGCTCCAGCGGCCCGAGCGGGGCCTGCTGCCGTCAGGGACAGCGCGGTCTCCGGGTCAGCGCAGTGCCCACGCTCCCCATCATCTCCTCACTTTACACTGTCCCTTATCTTCTGCACCCCCTTTGCACTGTTGTCCTCCTTATGACAGAGAAGTACTGTTTCTCCATAGCCAGGTCTTTCGAGCCTTAATGAAAGGCAGACCGAAAAGGAGTTGTGTGTTTCATGAAAAATGGTGGAAAGCCTTTTTCTTTGTAGATTAAAAAAATGTGCATTGCTCAAATCAATGTTATATATATTTAATATATAAATTGAATGTGTATGTGTGTGTGTCTTAGAATTTATCCATCTCCTTTATTGATATTATTTTCTCGGACTTTGTATTTGCTTCAAGGTGAGCAGGGGCAGCCCTGGGCAGTGTCTCAGGACAAGCATTATGACATTGATTGTCACCCTCCCTGTAGTCACACTCCTACCCCGGATCCCAGCACTGTCCACAAGCAGGCTGGCTACATTTAAGGGGTCATGGATGGCACTTAAGGGCAAAACCTTAACATTTCAACAATTTTTTCTCATTGATGCGTACTTTCTTTCTTTAGGGTAACTCAAATCAGAAATAATGTGGTGCTTTATGGGGATGGCCTGTTTCATGTATACAGTTAATTACGTCTAAAATAATTTGTTTTCTCTGTGGCCAAAAACCGAGTTGTGAGTTCACTAGTCTGGCTCCCGCCTCCTGGCCCTGACCACTTCACAGCTGGGGTAAATGGACTTGGGCGTCAGGCTCGGTCCTCACCAGGCTCCTTCCTCCAGGCTCTGGAGCGAGTCGTCCTGTCCAGTGGCGGGGCTGGGAGAAGGAGAACTCATGGGGATGAGCATTAGGGCTGTCCTGCTGCCCGGGTGGCTCTCACTCTTACCCACATCTGGTACAGGGCTTCTGCTTGGGCCCTCTGACTGAATGATAGTCTTTGAGGACTTGTCTCAAGGACCTTCCAGAGCTTTCTGTTCCTGTTTTGAATAGTTAGTGTGGTCAGGTAGACAGTGTCCCCACTCAAGCTACTAACCCTTTCAGCAGGGAGAAGGATTGTGAACAAGGAGGCCATAAAAAGAAGTAATGTAGTTAGTTTGACCAATTAAAAATATTTACCACAGCCACTGGCCGGTAGGGGGTAAACTCCACCGTATTAGAGAATTGATGATGTAATGTTCAGAAAATAATAGTGCGTCAATCTTAAATGATATACGAGGACTGACAAGTTCACAAACTCATCCTAGAAAAAGTGCTACATACCTTATTGCTGAATATCACTAAGGTCTCCTTGGTCACCTCTGAAGTGCTCCCCTTGGGAAGCTATGAACTGACACCAGTGCCTAGTCCACCCTTCAAAGCAATTTTGGAACTCTTTTTCTGGAATGACCATCAGAGCTGTTGTTGTATGACCCTTGATGTCCTGAATGTCATCAAAATGTCTTCCTTTCAATATTTCCTTTATCTTCAGGTAAAGAAAAAAAGTCATTGGGGGCCAGATCAGGTGAGGAGGGAGGGTGTCCCAAAACAGTTATTTGTTTACTGGCTAAAAACTCCCTCACAGACAGTGCTGTGTGAGCTGGTGCATTGTCGTGATGCAAGAGCCATGAGTTGTTGGTGAAAATTTCAGGTCATTTTCATCTAACTTTTACATGCAGCCTTTTCAGCACTTCCAAATAGTAAACTTGGTTGATTGTCCAGTTGGTACAAATTCATAATGAACAATCCCTCTGATTGTAAAAAAGTTTAGCAACATCATTTCGACTCTTCACTTGGATGTAACATTTTTGGTCATGGAGAATTGGCTGACTTCCATTGTGTACTTTGATACTTTGTTTCAAGGTTGTATTGGTAACACCTATGTTTCATCGCCAATGGTAACATGGCCCAAAAACATCATGTTGCCTCTCCAAAAGGTCTTGGCAAACTTCGACTCTTCTTTGCTGTTGTTCATGGGATGAGCTTCTTTGGGACCATTTTTGCACACACCTTTCTCATGCCAAGATTTTCAGTTAAGATTTTTCTAATCATTTCTCTATCAATGTGTACTTGGTCTGCTATGCTTCTCACAGTCAGCAGATGATTTTGATGCAAATTCAATGAAGTTTTGCAATTTTTTCATGAGTTCTGCTCATTCCTGGCCACCCTGACCTCTCTTCATCAGGGACATTTCTCTCCCCTCAGAAAAACATTTAATCCATTTGTACACTGCCATTTTCTTCATGGCATTATCCCCATAAACTTGGACTAACATGACCCTGATTTCACTTCTACTCTTGCCAAGTTTAACAAGAAATTTAATGTTTGTGCATTGCTCTAATTGAAACTCTGACATTCTTGCGATGGCACATGCACAAAAATGCAACAACAATAATGAACACCACTCAGCAAGACTCACAACACATCAGTATGAACACAGCTGTGAGACACAGATATACCAAGGTTATGAAACCTTCCGAGTTGTTTGTACAGTGCCGCCACTATAAGTACACAGTGGCAAGTTCACAAACTTGTCAGAATGTATATGTATTGTGTGTATCCTTTAAGAGGAGATCTATCTATCTATCTAGATAGATAGATAGATCTCTTAAAGGATAAATGCTGACAAATGGTTTTGTTATCTTCGTTAATTTACATGTGTACATATATTAAGTATATTCTCCTTAAAACCAAATGTACATATTTAAATACAAACAACACAGCAAACATTAACATTCAGATTAACTTTTGCAACTTTATAAAATACAAAGAAATCCACAAAGCTAATAAAGTTTCTCTATTCTACATAGCCTCTTTTATAAATGTCATGACATCTTTATTTTTATAGGATGTAGTGAGGTTGTTTGTTCTTCACTTGATAATGATCATACCATTTGTGCTGAAATCCATCCTAGTCATTTTTCACTAGCCAGACACAGTTAAAGCAGTTCTGTTTGACCCCTATGCTGTCAAAAACACACATCTACGTGTGGACATAGAAATTCTGTGGTTTGAGTGTGTCAGCCAGTTGATCCACAAGATACTTACATTGATTATTTTTAGATTTTCATCAAAACAAAAACACAAAATTAAAAAAAGAAACAATGTAAAAACTCATGAACTCATAGAAAGTATCCAAAGACCCTCGTATGAGAATCAACGGCAGGGAAAGCCTGTGGCATGGGAAATGGAGGGAAGGACTCGGGGTATACATGACCAGAGGGTGCCAGAACCACCTGCGATCTGCTTTAATTTGTATCTCCTCAGAGCTCATCTAGTCTCAGATTTACTGGGGAAACTGAGGCAGCTCAGCTATCCACTTGGGTTCTGACCTTTGACTATCATTCTGGGTCTGGCTTTGTGCTGCCAGACCTCTCTGACAGTGACTGCTTGCCATTATGGCCATAGGAATTGGGGGTTTATGTAGAGGAATCTGGACACTCATTGTCCAAAAAGACAGATTAGAAACGCTAGTCTGAAATTTTTTCATGCTATTTCTGTGTTTGAATGTATATGTTTATCGTCAGGAGAAATTTAGGTAATAGCCATTGAGATGGCCCAAGAGAACTGCATGGATTCTGGTTGTAAAGGATCTTTCAGAGTAAGGAACGAAGTCTGACCAAGAAAATGTTTAAACAACTACCAGGAACCCATGAGCTTGGATGCCTTCCACAAGATGGGCAGATAAAAATAGTGTATATGGACTGCTCTGTGACTGGCAGTGGTAGCACGCAAACCCAATGAAGCATTCTGAATTTTACTGAAACATGTTATCAGCCTACTAATATTGATCTGCATGAGGGAAACTGAGGCAACATAACACCTGATCCATGAGGCCTGTCTCCAAAGTCCTGCTGATAGGCTTGATTTACCTCCAGTCACTCTTTATGCTATTTGTCCAGTCTGTCAATACTGGTCATAGCCCAGGGTGGACTGTCTCCTGCTTCCTGGAGCCAGTTGCCCACAGCCCTGTCTGTCCTAGGGGTTCAAGTACCAAACCTCAAGGAAAGCTTCAAACTCTTCCCCAAGTGCTGCTCCTAACCTCGTTTGAACTGATGATGCACTTAACAATTTGACCTTTCCCCCCTTATTGTCCCTAAAACTCAATACTCTCAATTGAGTTGTACAGGTTATATTTCTATAAAGCAATCTCAAATGTATTTTAGAATGAAGTGAGATGTGAATGACTGAATTACGTACACATAGACAGTAGAGTATGTGTAGTGGTTAGATTAGAGGTCAGTTCTGGAATCACACAGGCGTGAATTTTAACTTTGTCTTGCCACTCAGGAGCTGTATGACCTTAGACAAATTACTTGATCTTTCTAGGCCTTAATTTTCTTATCTGTAAAGTAGAGATCATAATAATATTTATTTCATAATGTTCAGAGGAGTGAATGAGATAGTATAGTGTTTGGCATATAATAGGCACTCAATAAATTGTAATATTATGAATATTAATAATAATAATAATAATAGTAATATTAATCAAGCATATATAAGGGCTGTCCAGAAAAATACCCAGCCATAAATGCCTCTATTTTTCATATTACATGGCTGGATACTTTCTGGACAGCTCTTGTATGTATGCAGGTCTTTGGGCTAGGCCTAATTCTCCATCCTGAAGTAGCTTATACCAGAGCTGAGGTCTTCTTAGGAGCCACTCAGGGTGGGATTAACAGACTAATTTGATGCCAAATCAACTGAATTTGGGGCCAGAATGAACAGAATTCTCTCCTATCACCTGACCCAAATTAGGGTAGGATTAATTCTAGAGACTGCGTTCTAAAATTAGACTGTTTATTGAGGCCAGAATTGTCCAAGCAGAGAGCTGGGAGGATGACAAGTTCAATTTTCAGTTTCGTAGCTTGGACTTCACTTAACTGGGAAAGTCTCAGCATGGTAGCAGGTAAGGCCATTCTACCCTCAGTGAAGACGGCATTGAAGACACAGGAGAGAGCTGTGTCCTACCAATGGCTATCGCTCCTGATGTTAGAAGGATCCTCGGGCCATCTTTCCTTCCTAATGGCTGGAAACATATGTCTCAAGAAGCATTAAAAAGATACGATTTTATTTTTGGTTTCCTTATTTCCGAGTCAGTACACAGATAGCTCGCTTGTTTTCTGGAGCTTCAGGGAAGCCCAGATTGACATGTTAGCCAGGAAATAATGTGCTTTCTTTCTGCGTTGGCTGTCCATAATGCGTTCAAATCCAGATAAAAATAAGTCAGAATTTGTTTAAAATCTATCAATTGGGCCATTTTCTCAATGACAAACAGATGGCTCCTGTGAGTGATTCAGAGGGAGAACATTTGTTTCTTTTTGTTCATCTCAGTTTTTATGGTTTAAAAGGATTAGTGTTTAATCCCAATTCCAAAATTGTTAATTAGTTTGTATTTGCTTCACTAAATCTATTAAACAGATTTTTATCACTTCAGCTGTATCTCCGAGGCAGCATCTGGTGTCAAGTTTGCAGAAATAATGTTGGTTTTACAGCCAAAAATCAGAGGTTAAACCTCCAGGACTGCAGATGTGACAGCATTAAAAGGAAATTCATCACCCCAAAGGCTTTCATTCTCATATATTTTAGAATCAGCCCAACCACGAGGCAGTGTGATTTCTTCCCTTTCGTTCTCCAGGAGCACTGTGGCTCAGTTCCCTCTTGATTTATGGTTGCTGCTGCTGAGAGCTCCTGGGGAGACCCCAGCCATAGCCCTGGAAAGGTAGCACAGGATCTTCTTGCTCAGCTCCTTGGCTTTCAGGAGCCTCCGTCCTGGGCTAGGCCTATACAAGACCAATGGAGGTCATCAATTTAGTTGATCATGGGACATGTAGGAAGAGCTGTGCAGACACAAACTCTGTAACTTGGCCTATAGGTAGGGGGCACAATTGAAAAAAGCAGCAAAGGTAAGGCAGCATCTGTTGCAAATGAGCCATTTTGAACTTGAATCAGTGCACTTGGGGGCACAAGGAAGTAAAAGACAGCAAATAATCCTAAAAACTGTGGGTATTTGAATAATAAGGAGAGGCTGTTGGACAGTAATCCATCTAGCTGTCTGTGGTAGGCTCACTCATGGCCCTGAAAGATATCTGTGTCCTAATCCTTCGAGCCTGTGAATGTGACCTTACATAGCAAAAGGGATTGCAGTTAGGATTACGTTAAGGCTCCTGTGATGGCGAGAGTATCCGGGATTCTTTGAATGGGGCCCAAATGTGATCTCAAGTATCCTCAGGGGCGGAAGGACAGTAGACCGCAGAGTAGGAGGCGAAGCAATGATGGAAACAGAGATTGGGGCGATGCCCTTTGGAGATGGAAGAAGGGTCCCTAAGCCAAAGCATCCAGGCAGGAACTAGAAGCTGAAAAAGCAAGGAAATGGATTCTCCTCTCAAATCCTCCAGAAGGAACCAGCATCGTTAACGCTTTGACTTTAGTCCAGTGAAACTGATTTTGGATTTCTGACTCCCAGAGCTGTAAAAGAATACGTCTGTGCTGTTCTAAGTCACTGCTTTTGTGGTAATTTGTTACAGCAGCCACAGGGAATGAATACAAGGAACTTTTCCTCGCCGGATGCCAAAGAGGCCCATTCCAGCAGTCAGAGGTATTTAATGGGGACGAGGAGAGCTGGGGGTGGGGGCTGGGATCCACACAGTGCACTCACTTCCTCAGGAAGTTTCTACTTGGTTCAAGCAGAAATGAAATAGCAGCTCCGAGCTCTATGCAGTTGGGAAAGAACATTTCTGAGTATCATGGACAGTGGGCAACAGTAGACAGAGTGAGAATTCCCGGCCTTTGGCTTTATACATAAATACTAGGAAAAGGCCAGATAAGTGTGGAGAGCCCAGGTCAGAGGAAGCTGGAGAGCAGAGGTGACCAGAAAGAAGATCCAGACAGGCATAAGGCCAGAGGTGCCGCCTGTGGCACACCCAGTGCTCCTGTAGAGGTGGTTTGGCAGTGAACATCCAGCCTCTATGGTCTTGCCCTTCAGGTGTCGCTGTGGAGGGTGGGAGGGGTCTGAGCGTGCACCTCTCTGGATCCAACATCCCATTTCATTCACAGTAACTCTGAGTTTATATGTTGGACACATTGTATAACTTTTAATTTTGGTATAATTTTAAATGCACAGAAAATTGCAATAGTACAAAATACCCTTCATCCAGATTCACCATGAGTTAGCATTTTGCCTCATTTGCATTATCACCCATTCTCTCTTTCTAAATATAACATGTCTGAATAATTTTAGAGCAAGTAGGCATTATGTCCCTTTACCCCTAAATATGGCTGTGTATATAAGAACAGGGACATGTAATTTGTAATTTGTAGTACAGTACAATTATCAAAATTGGGAAATTTAACATTGACAAAATGCTATCATCTAATCCACAGTCCAAATTCAAATGTTGCAATTGTCTTTATAGCTAATGTTTTTGCTGGTCCAGGACCTGATCCAGGTTCTCACGTTGCATTTAGTTGTCATGTCTCTCCGGTCTCCTTTTATTTGCAATATTTCCTCAGCTTTTGTCTTTCATAGCCTTGCCATTTTTGAAGAGTCCAGGTCAGTTATTTTGTATTATTAATTGCCTCTCAATTTGAGTTTGTATGATGTTTCTTCATGACAGGGTTCAGATAATGTGCTTTGAGTTTGGATACCACAACAGTAATGCTGTGTCCTTTTCAGAACACTATTGGAAGGAATGTGATATTGCCTTGGTCCCTTGGTTAAGGTAGTGTCCTCCAGGTTTCTCCACTGTAAATTCTCACTTTCCTACTTGTAACTAAGTAGTTTGTGGACAGATACTTTAAAACTATGTAAATATCTTGTTCCTTATCAAGCTATTACCCGCTAGTTTTAGCATCAGTTGGTAATTCTTACTGGAATCTATTTCTTTAATGCTATGATGATTACAAATGGTGGTTTTTAAAACTCCATCATTCCTTCTACATGAATTAGTTGCCATAATTCCATAATAAAGCTCTTTCCCTTACCTCCCAGTTATTTATTCATGTATTTAATTACATTAGCCTACACTTATAGATCTTATTTTATTCAATGTATTACAAGTCACTACTATTACTATTCATGTTCATGCTCACAATGACCCAGATTTGGCTAGGGGAGGTCCATCACATTGGCTCCTATGTTTGTTTTTTTTTTTTTGGATATGTTCCTATAATGTTTTGAGTACACCTCTTTACTTTCTGTCACAAGGTATTCTAGGCCCTTCTTGCTTCAACCTTGGAATCAGCCATTTCTCCAAGGAATCCTCTTTATTTCTACGAGGAATAATAATTAGAAGATCTGGGTAGTAGGTATATTCGTTGCTGCTGGCATATCATTTCTTCTAGGTCCTCTCAGCTTGCAGATCAAGACCCCCCCCTGCCCCCCCCCCCACACCTGTCCATCTATCCCATATCTCTATTCTAATCCTACACAACAGGGTTTGTCCTAAGCTTCTCCCATTCCATGTTTGTAACAGTCATCTCTCATAGTGAGAAACCTGGCTCTCACCATTTCAATCTATTTATTCATTTGCTCAATGCTGTTTTTCACAGAAAGTAGCTTTAGAATGGCCTACCCATACCACTGTAAGAACCAAGTCTATGAATAGAATTATTTATTTGTAACTCTTTTTGTCTTTAGATTGAAGGTACATAACTAAAGTTTTGTGCTCACAAACTACTTGGGTGTGTTCTCTTGTTTTCTCTCTTCAGTATGGTTGTGTTATTCTTTTAAATTATGAGTATGTTAATTTATCTATTTATTTTAGAGTTTTAAAACTGACATCTATATTGATTTCACTTAATTAAAAATATTTAAAATATTAATATAATTTTATGCTTCCTAACTATATAAAAAGTTACTTTCACTGAAGTATCATTGCCTAATCCACTTCCTTCCTACCCACCCATGTAGGTAACCATTCTCATTAGTTTCTGGTTTGTCTTTTGTCAATTGCCTTTTGCAATTAAGTACATATAATTTTCTTGTTTCTTCTTCCTACACAAAAGATATTAGAGAACACTATACATACCCTTCGGCAGTCTGCTTTTTTACTTATAAAATATGTCCTTGGCATCACTCTGTATCACTTCATAGAGACTATCCTTATTTTCTTTAGTACTGCATAGTGCTCCATTGTGTGGTTATAATTTAGTTTATTTAATGTGTCTCCTATGTATGAACATTTAGGTTGTTTCTAGTATTTTGCAATTACA
Organism: Lyroderma lyra; assembly: GCA_004026885.1. NCBI lineage: Eukaryota > Metazoa > Chordata > Mammalia > Chiroptera > Megadermatidae > Lyroderma > Lyroderma lyra. The sequence goes on along the minus strand of PVJL010010337.1, from coordinate 15,609 downwards.
AGTAATACTGCAATGAATAAACTTGGGCATATATAACTTTGTATTGTTGCAGGTGTATTTTCAGAGCAAATTCCTAGAAGTAGATTTCTGTAACAAAAGATAAATGCATACATACGTAGTTTTGTTAAATACTGCCAAATTCCCTCCATACGGCTCTACCATTTTGCATTCCTATCAGCAATGTATGACATTGCCTATTTTTCCCCAGCCGTGCCAATATGATGTAGTGCCAAGTTTTTACATTTTTGCTAATTTGATAGCTGATAAATGATATTTCAGTGTAGTTTAATTTGTGTTTCTCTTTTTATGAGTTGAAAAACTTCTCATAAGTCGAAGAATCATTTTGATATCTTTTTGGGTAAATTGTCTGTACATGAATTTTGCTTATTTTTTCTATCACTTGTTTGGCACCTGTGTTCCCCAGTTTTTAAGAGTTCCTTATATATTATGGATATTAGACATTTAACTGTGATATATGTGGCAATTTTTTGGGAAAAAGATTTAACATCACTATAGTAGATCATTAGTAGCTAGCTGTAAATATGTATGCTTGTGTTGACTGTTAACAAACTCTATGCTGTTTACTCCTGCTTTACTCCTGCGTGTGTGTGTGTGTGTGTGTGTGTGTGTGCGCGCGCGCGCGCACGTGCGCATGCGTGGGTGTGCATGGCTGGGGTGTGGGGATGATTATAAACCTCAAATCCCCTCAGTTTGGCCTAGACTAAAATGAAAGTTAAATAGCCTTTTCAACAAATGGTATTGGAGCAATTGGATATCTATAGGCAAAAAATGAACCTCAATCTAATTCCTACACTTTATACAAAAGTTAACTCAAAGTGGAAAAAATTAACTCAAATATAGAACTTAAAACTCTAAAACTTTTAGAAAGAAACAGAAAAATATTTGGGATCTGGGTTAGGCAGAGAGTTCTCAGACTTGACACCAAAAGCATAATTCAATAATGTATCAATGACCTCATGAAAATTATAAACTTTTTTTCTGTGAAATGCCATGTGATAAAAAAAAAAAGAAGCTATAGACTGGGAAAAATATTTGCAAACCACATGTCTGATAAAGGACTAGTATCTAAAGTATAACAAGAACTCTCAAAACTCAGCAGTAAGAAATAACCCAAACTGTCTAATTAGAAAATGGGTAGAATATTGTATATTCAAGTAATACCAAAATAATGGTCAATTATTCTGGAAAAAGTTTGACAGTCTCTTAAAAATAAAATGCACCTACCATACAACCCAGCAATTGCACTCTTGAGCATTTATCCCAGAGAAATGAGACTCATGTTCACACAAAAGCTAGTGCACAAATATTTATAGCAGCTTTATTTGTAACAGCCAAAAATGAGAATCGGTCCAGATGTCCTTCAACAGGTGAATGGTTAAACAAAGTGTATTTCATACCTGTCATGGAACACTATTCAGCAGTAAAAGAAATAGACTATTGATATATTCAAGTATTGATATATGCATGAATCTGCAAGGAATTTTGCTAAGTAAAAAAAAAACAGTCCCAAAGGTTACATCGATGTTGTGCAAATTATTCTTTTTATAGTGACCATGGCTGGATGTTTTTTCAGACAGACCTCATGTATGTGTATTTATAAATATGGTGTACTTGTGGTATTAAAATTTCATAAGAGTGGAACTACTAGGGAAGAAGATGGTCTAAAAGGGCTCCTTTATGGGATGATGATGAACAAAAAGTTTGGAAATCACTGGTTTAGACCAGGGATTCTCAATTGGGATCAGCACTGCTTCTTTGGAGTCTGTTTAAAAATGTGTGGGAGTGTGTTTGGTGTCACATTTACTGGGAGGTGTCCCTGATATTTAATGGACAGAGCCAAGAAGGATAAATAGCCTGTAATTGATGGGACATCCTCCACAATGAAATACTGGATTAAATGGCTAAAATCTTAGCATCTGTTTATATATCCTGTGCTCTAAAACTTAAATGAAATCTATACTTACTACATAGCTCATCATAACACAATTGAATGTCTAAGTCTGTTTATTAAAATGGACAAAGAGTTTTCCCTCAATATTAAAAATATTGTTGAGTTCCAAGGATTTTTTGGCTTGAGATTGCAATTTTGTTATAGGAAAGAAATACTTATTACAATGCTATTAGAATAATTAACTAGAATAAAAGGACAGTAGAGACTGTTTTTCACTAGAAACATAGCTATAGATATGCCTCATTTTTTTTCTTTCAGTTTTACTGAGATGTAACTGACCTATAGCACTGTGTAAGTTTAAGGTATAGAGAAGAATGACTTGGCTTACATATATTGTGAAATGATGGTTACAAGTTTAATTAACATTCATTAACTCATATAGACCAAAAAAAAAAAAAAGCAAAAATGATTTTTTCCTTGCGATGAGAACCTTTAGAATCTTTTCCCTTAGTAACTTTCAAATATACCATACAGCAGTGTTAACAATAGTCATTATGTTGGTATACATTAGCTCCTCAGTGCTTAGTACGAGTATAATGAAGTTTGTGCCTTTGGACCACCTTCATCTAATTCCCTACCCCCACACCCCCCACTTCTGGCCTCTGGCAACCACAAATTCGATTCTTTTTTTTTTAAATGAGGTTTTTGTTTAGATTCTCTATATAAGTGAGATCATGTGTCCGACTTAATTCGTTTAGCATAACACCCGCAAAGTTTATTCATGGTGTTGCAATTGGAAGTATTTCCTTCATTTACATGTCTGAAATAGTATTCACTTGGGTATATATAAAAATCACATATTCTTTATGAATTTATTGGTTGATGAATACTTAGGCTGTCCTCATGTCTTGGCTATATAAATAATACTGCAATACTGCAATGAATGTGAGGGTGCAGATAGCTTTTTTTTTTTTTTTTTTTGCTTTTTGGTACGTGGGTAGCTCCCTGACTGGGAATCGAACCCAGGCCGCAGTGCTGACAGCGCCAGTGCCGAAGCCTTAAGCCAGTACACCATCAGGGAGCTCCCAGAGATACCTTTTTTACATGTGATTTTATTTCCTTTGGATATATTCCCAGAAGGGAGATTGCTGGAACATTTTAATTTTTTGAGGACCTTCCATACTTTTTCTATAGTTGCCATACCAATTTATAATCCTACAAACAGTGTGCAGTGGTTCTTTTTCTCCACATCTTCACCAACATTTCTTATCTCTTGTCTTTTTTATGATAACCATTCTAACAGGTATGAGGTGATATCTCATTATGGTTTTGATTTGCATTTCCCTAATGATTAGTGTTGTTAAGGATCTTTTCATATACCTGTTGGCCATTTGAATGTCTTCTTTGGAAAAATGTCTATTCAGGTCCTTTGTGCACTTTTAATTGGATTATTATTATTATTTTTATTTTTTGCTATTGAGTTGTAGTAGCCCTTTATATATTTTGGATATTAATCCCTTATCAGATATAATTTGTAAATATTTTTCTACCATTCTATAGGTTGTCTTGCATTTTTAAAAAATTATTGGGGTGACATTGATTAGTAAAAATTACATAGATCCAAGGTGTACAATCTACATTACATCTTCTATGTGTTGTATTATGTGTTCATTACCCAGAGTGAGTTCTCTTCCCATCACCATATATTTGTGTCCCTGACCCTTCTCCCTGACTCTCCTTCCCTCTTACCCCCAGGTAACTACTGTGTCCATGAGATTTGTTTCTTTGTTGCTTTCGATTTTATGTTAACAAACTAAATTTCTCCATCTCTTTCCCTTATGTTGCCCACTCTCCCATCCCTCCTCCCATCTTAAAGAAGTTCCTCTAACAGTCTTTGTCGTACTAGTTTGGTGTGACGTATTTCTTTAGCTTTTCCTTATCTGAGAAGCTCTTTATCTGTCCCTTAATTTTGAATGCTAGCCTTGCTGGATACATTATTCTTGGTTGTAGATTCTTGGTTTTCATCATGTTGAGTATTTTTTGCCAATACCTTCTGGCCTGCAAAGTTTCTGGTGAGATATTAGCTGAGAGTCGAATGGGTTGCACTTTGTTGATTGTTTCTTTTGCTGTGCAGAAGCTTTTTAGTTAGATGTAGTCCCACCTGTTTATATTTTATTTTGTTGCTTGTGCTCTGTCTGGTGTCATATCCAAAAAATCATTACCAAGAGCCCTGTCAAGGAGCTTTTCTGCTGTCTTTTCTTCCAGGAGTTTTATGGTTTCAGATTTTTACATTTAAGTCTTTTATCCATTTTGAGTCAATGTTTGTGAGTGGTGTAAGATAGAGATCTATTTTCATTTTTTTACAAATAAATATCAGATTGTCCTGGCATCATTTATTGAAGAGTGTTCATGGCTCTCTTGTCAAATATTTGTTGACTGTATATACATGGGTTTATTTCTGGGCTCTCAATTCTGTTTCTTTGGTCTATGTGTCTGTTATTGATATGCCTCATTTCAAAATTTATTTTACAAGTAAAATATGGTGAATCTGATTACCTAGAAAACACAATAGAGAATTTTTAAACTGCTTTTCCTCAGTAAGGTTTCAGCTCTTTAGTTCTTGTTTTTTTTTGTCTTTATAAAGTTCTGAGGTAAAGAAATGGTTTTTGCAGTATGGAGGTTCCTCAAAAAATTAAAAATGGGACTACCCTATGATACAGCAACTCCACTCCTGGGTATTTATCCAAAGAAATAAAAAATACTAATTTGAAAAAAAATATGTACCCCTATGTTTATTGCAGCATTATTCACAATAGCCAAGATAGGGAAACAACTTAAATGCCCATCAATAAATGATTGGATACAGAAGCTGTGGTAGATTTACACAATGGAATATTACTCATGCATAAAGAAGAAGAAAATCTTACCTTTTGCAACAACATGGATGGAACTAGAAGATGTCATGCTAAGTGAAATTAGTCAGACTGAGAAAGACCGATACCATATGATCTCACTTATATGTGAAATCTAAAGAACAGAATAATGAACAATCAAAATAGAAAAAAAATTTTTTTTGGACACAGACAGTAGTTTAGTAGTTGTCAGAGGGAAAGGGGGAGGGGAGTGGGAAAGGAGGGAGGGGGATTCAAATATATGGTGATGGAAAGAGAAATGATTATAGGTGGTGAGAGCACAATGCAACACGTAGATGATAAAGAACTGTACACCTGGAACCTGTGTAGTTTTGCTGACCAATGTCACCCCAATACATTTTTAAAAAAATGAACAGAAAAGAAATGGTTTTTGGAGGAAACAATCCAGATGGCTTTTGCAGTCACCCTCTTGGCATCTGGATTGAATACGAAGATGTCCCTTGCAAAATGGGCCACAAGCAAAACTACTCCCGTTTGATCATGCATTCTTTACCCAGGCATGTTGTGTGCAGAAACCCGTTGTGCCAGCATGGACCTGTTGTGCAGACGTGGGCTGCCCAGGATGGAATCACGTGGAAGACAGACGTAGGATATACAGATCCATTGTAGAGACCAAGGTTGAGGAAATGTGGATTGTACAGGTACGAATTGTAGAGACTCCTGTAGGGCTTTCCTGACAGGAGTTACAAAAGCATAGTATGTTATAGTTTGGATTATTTAGATGTAGGTTGTGTAGTGTAGACACTGGGCCCAAAGGCATAAGTCGTGTAGACAACAGCCTACAACAGACTCTTCGGGCCTGGAAGGCCCATTTCTCTGATTGGAAGTGAGAGACAGTAAAACCCTTGTGTGGTCATTCAGACAAGTGGCCTTAAGGCAGATTGTGCAGCATCAGCCCAGCCACAGCTGCCCAGCCATGTGCCAGGGAGGGACTTTTGATGTCTATACAGAAGGTCAAGGCAGGCAGGTGGCTCTGAGCATCAGCTTTGGAGTTTTCCTTCCAACTCCACTCCCACCTCCCCAAAACTGACTTCTTTGTCTTTTCTTTGATATTCAGAACAGAAAACTCTCTTAGGCACTGCTGCCAATAGGTTCAACTCATTTACTCATTCACCAAGCATTTACCGATGTGTATACGCCCTGATAGGTATGAGCCTGCTATAACCCGTATCTTAAGGACCTTAGAGGCTGTTAAGGGAGACAGGTGTGCACACAGATTCTCTAATATCAGGTGGGAGCCCAGAGGAGGGTACAGTTCATCTTTGGGGGCCAGGGATGGCTTTAGGAAGGAGAGGCACTTAAGGTTGGCCTTGTAGGATAAACAGGATTATGAGGGGGAAAATGGGGGAAAGTGTTCAGGAGGATAGAGCAGTGTAAACCAAGAATGGAGGCCTGCAAGCCTCTGGCCCACTGGGGCACGGAGGTGCACAGGCTGAGCAGATCGGCAGCAGTACAACACGGTGGGGAGAGGCACGTAATGGGATCAACGCTGGGAAGGTTGGTGAGGACCATCTCCTTTTGAACAAGTTCTGGGGACTATTTCCTTGGTAGCTTTGCATATCTGGGGGATTTTGATTTTACAATCATTTTGATATCTAGTATCTCCCGATTTGCTCTCTTACATATTGGTCCTTTGTTGAAACTAAGGCAAGAGCAGTCTCATTCTAATATCGTGTTTCTAAAGGTCTGGGGGTCTCATGGGAGAAGAGAGGACGAAGCAGAAAGAAAGACACATATACGAGGGCTGTCCCGAAAAACATCCAGCCATAAATGCCTCTATCTTTACATGGCTGAATACTTTTCAGACAGCTCTCATATATGGAGATACATAAAAAGACACACCCACACAGAGACCAACACTAAGAGACAGGGGGGAGAGAGAGAGAGAGAGAGAGAGAGAGAGAGAGAGGTGGGGTGAGGAGAGAGAGAGAGAGATTGATACAGACAGGGAGGAGTCTCACACTGATGGACATAGCAAAGGCTGGGCTTAGCTGATCTTAGAGGCCACCAGAGGTCACTCTTGGGTTCTTCAAGAAGCCAAGAGACATTTGCTAAACACTGGTTCTCATCCAAGGACCATCCAGAGGAATATATTCCACTTTAATATACTATGAAGTTAGCAGCTTTGAAATTCTTTACCACCAAGGGGCCCTTAAAACCAATGAAGCAGGAGTCTCAGGAATGACCCATATGTCAGGCTTGCTTGTTTATAACCCTCAGGGCCACAGTAAAAGGCAAGTTTAATTGCCTGATGATTCTGGGCTTGTGGGGCCCAGAGGTGTGAACCCACCCCTCCGGGCTAGGTCCAGTCTAGGTTGGCCTGGGGCTGGAGCAACCTGTATATAACTTTGGTGCCCAGGTTATTGGCATTCCTATCATAGAAATTAATTTCTTGGACTCTGTTAGAAAAACGTGGTGCTGCCAGTAGTTTCTACAGGAAGCTCCCCAGTGTATCCCTTCCTCTAGCTCTGTGAGGACATTAGTTTTAAGCTATCCCCACTCTGGGACCCTGGGGTTTCTCTGCAGGGAGCAGGCTTTGAGACCTGAGGCACACGTGTTCTGGGTCTCTGTCTTGGTCAACCTCATCATTCATAAGTGACAGGGATCTCAAGGGTGTCATCTCTCATTTCGTTTGAGTTACTCATTCTGGTCAGGGGAGCTGGACCAGCAGGTGAGGGTCCATATCCTTGAGATGTCCTTATCTTTATTTGCTGTGCTTGTCTGGCACCTGGGATACGTGAGTCCCTGTGAGGCCCAGCAAAGCCTGCTGTCAGGGAAGGGGCAGATAAGGGCAGGTAGCTGCCAGAGCACCTGTGAGAGCCAGGCTGCTCAAGCTGGGGAAACAGGGCAGCCATTCCCTTTTGTCCATTTCATCCCCTTCCATAAATGGGCCTTTGTCCCATATTGGCAATACAAATCATCATCATCATCATCATCATCACTAACTATAGCTCTGCCTGTTCCAAAAACTATTTCAGATAATATTTATGATAACCTGTGAGGTAGGCACTATCACTGTGCCATTTGCAGAAAAGGAGCTTGAGGCCTACAGATAGAGGCTAAGTAACCTGTACCAAGTCGCATGGCCGGTCAATGGCAGTCACACGGCCTACGCGCTGAGCTACTGTGTAGATGAAGAAGAACATTTTGGTCCTTGAAGATCTTACACTTCATTGGAGCACAAGCCCCTGCCATGGGCCAGGGTCACAAAGGAAAACCCAGGGCCTGAGTGTGGCGGGATGGATAGAAACCAGCAAAGTAGGCAGGAAGTGTCGGGGGGAGTTCTGTTCGGCATCTTGGATGCTTCCTTCCATGAGCTGGACAAGCTGAATGAGGGATGTGGGACGAGAAAGTGGGCGAGTGCAGCTCAGCCCCTGTTCGCTGATGGGGGCACTAACGGCAGGAGGTGTGAGCCAGGCAGTGTGTTTTTGGGGCCAGGCCTCTGCACGGGGTCGGGGGCCTGTGGCTGTCCAGTGTTGCTGTGGCTGTGGCGGCCAGTACATTTCAGGTGTGTGTACCTGAGCCGTACACTCCTGTGTTAACCTTTTCAGTAATCAAGTTCCAACTTTCATTGCCCCACTCAGTGCGTTACGATCTCAGTGGAGGACAATAGCAGTGCCATCTATGGGCCTCCCCCAAGCTGTTTTAGGCATGAGGTGACAAGCAAGAAGCTGGGCCCGGAAGCCATGTAAGCCTCGTTTTGGAAGCACCGTGAGGGGCAGTGCTAAACCTCAGGAAAGGGCTACCAGGAATTTGATTGCTTCCTGTAGAAGCCCAGTTGGTCAGAAAGACCAGAAGCATCACAGATGGCCACTCTTTCCAAAGAAGCTCCCAGTGGGAAGAAAGGTCTCTCTGAGACAGCTCACCTTCCTGCAGAACATCGGTGGAGTAAGAACCAAGGAGGGGCCGCACTCCCTCAATCTGCCCCTCTGGGCCAGCAGGGGCCGGCAGGGGAAACCCCTGTAGAATGCCCCAGAGCCTCCTGGCCCTTTCCTTCGTCTTTATCACTGGAGCATCCTGGGAGTGTGGGCTGTTCAGCAGGAAGGAGAGCTGCCTACAGAACAAGTTTAAGCAATTGAAGCCCCACTTGGAACCGAGGTTCCCTGTTTTTTTGGGGGGCTCCTGGGGGGCCTCCCCCTTCCTCATTCTGAGGGAATCTCAAACTGCAGATAACCTCTGTAAGAGGAACATTCAAAGGCACAAACCCTGCATTTCACTGGCTGTCTCAAAAGCAGCTTACCGTCATATTGATAGTTAAAGCTAGGCTCAGGTTGGTAATTATAATAAAAACAAGAACACCATCACCAACGATTGAGAATTTACTGTGTGCCAGGCACTCTTCTCAATGATTTATGTTCTTATTTAATTCTCTTAAGAATTCTATGAGAGGGTGGGAGAGGAGGGAGGAGGAGTCAAATACATGGTGATGGAAAGAAAGCTCTGGATGATGAGCACATAACACAACACTTAGATGATGCACTGTAGAATTGTACACCTGGAACCCGTGTAGAATTTACTAACCAATGTCACCACACTAATTTAACAACGACAAAAGAACCCTATGAGATAAGTACTGGTATTATCCCCATTCTATAGAAGGTGTAAAGAACTTAAGTAACTTGCTTAAGGTCATAGAGCAGGTAAATGGCAAAGCTGGGGCATGAACCCCGGCACCCTGCTCCATCGCCCTGCTCTTAACCATTATACTACATACCATTACAGTCTGAAGCACGTTTGAAGAGCCTGCATGTTACCCTCTCACTGTGGCAGATGAGGAAACTGAAGCCCAGAGAGTGTGAACAACTTGTCGAAGATCACACAGTCGAGTGGTAGAGTTTGAACCCAGACCCAGGTCTCTGGCTCCCAGCTTAGAGCTCTTATCACAGTACCATATGACCACCATTTATACCACACCACCTCAAGTCATTTTAGCTAAAATTAAAGCTTTGTGTCGACTAATTGGAAAGGATTGATTAGAATTATTCTATGGCCTCCTGGCATTATGGGGTTAAGTATATCATAATCCATCTGAGGCACTGTCAGCTTGCAGAGGATATAGGGTACATGAAATAGCACCTGGAGGTACTGATCACCTCTAACTGGGCCAGGGTCTAGGCCTGGGTCATCTACTGTCCCCCGTACTTCCGTGCCTATTTCCAGGCCAGGGGACGCAGCCTGGACAAGTGAGAAAACATTGCATTATTTCCTGTGTGAGAAATAGTATACTCGGTTTCTTCCTTCGGGCCAACAGGCTCCCCTCAGATCACAAATTGTGACAGGTTTTTCATGGGAGGCACAGGCTCTGACAGGAACAGAGAGCTCTGGTGTAAACAACCCTCAGAGAAGCTGTAAATCATCTCTTGAAATGTTCTTGGCATCTGTTCACTCACTAACAAAAATACCCTGCTTGGCACAGCTATGGCCAACCCAGAGCTACTCCAGAACCCTGGCAGTTTTCAAGGTGTGGCTCTGCTCTTGAGGAAGCTGGACAACTGATGGGAGGAGAGTGCAGCATGTACCAGGCCCTCCTGAGGGGCAGCGTGGGGTGGGCGATGCCCGGAAGAGCTCGGAGTTAAGCCATGGCTAGAAAATAGCAGCGTGGAGATCGATAGTGCCTTGTTAACTTGGCTCCCCAGCAACCAACACTTGTGCCTAGCTCGGTGGGTGTTTGTTGAATAGAATTGAGATCAATAATGGGAAAATCCGGAATTGAGGTACAAAACAAATCGTTCACGTGGAGGTGGAGGAGACCTGGCTTAGCAGAGGCCAGGGCACAAAGCTCCGGGCAGCTTTAGCTGCGTGAGCACTCACTACGAGCCACTGTGTGCCATGGCCACCAGCAGAGCTACTGAATCCATCCTCGGCTGTGCTACCAGCAGCTTCCATTCCAGATCAAAGGGGTACATATCCCCGAAGGTTTTGCTTTGGTCAGCTCATCAGTCCAAATCTGAAAATCTGTGTCCACTTCTGGGCCTCACATGCTAAGGGGATGTGGGCAAATTAGAACATGTTCAGGGGACAAAGATGCAAAGATTTGAAACTGTGTCATGCTGGCCGACACAGGGACTGGGACTATGGACTGCAGAACATCAGTCTGGGGGCAGGGAGGAGGTAGGGAGTTGAAGGCTGTTTTTGACACTGTGTAGGGCTCTTGTAGGAGGAGAGAATTGGGCATTCTGGCTTGCACTAGGGGAAGCAAAGAGTTCAATAAAGAGCACAAACGTTGGAGCTGGACAGACTTAAATCCACATGCTGGGTCCTTCAGGTTTTGCTAGATAGACACAGGTAAACCACGTCCCCGCCTCGAACTTCAGTGCTTAATCAGCAAAATGGGGATGGAAATGCTTCCTCGCCTTTGTCAGAATTATATGAGGGCTGTCTGGGAAAAATGCAGCCATGAACGCCTCTGTGTTTCATATCACATGGCTGGTACTTGCTGGCCAGCCCTCGTGCTCCCTTCAGAAGACAGAGGCTGTGGAGGGGCGTGTAAGTGCAGGCAGAAGCGTGTGAACCCAGGGCGAGAGCTAAGTAAGGACCACAGCTGCTTTTGAAAGCTGACTTGCTTTTTGGTTGCTTTGTTTATGTTTATGTGTTTTTTTCCCCCTGGAAGAATGCTTTCACTTTTATCTCCTTCTCTTTTGGTCTGCCTTATCATATTTCCTAATATTCATTATTCAGCTACTTTTTATCTTTTACTCTTTAAAAGTGAGAAACAGGATGCAAATGTACAAGGCATCTAATCTTCATAATTGCTTATATTCAGTCAGGGGCTGGTGTCTCTGGGTAGTTTTGAAAAGGCCCTTTTAAGCCTTAAATGGCCTTCCCATTCTGAAGCTGGATGACCCTCCTGGTCCTAATACCCCTAGGTGGGGTTGCCACCCCAGCCCTAAAGCCTCTGTCCTGACTCCTGCAAAGGCTTAGAGGCCAGTGTTGCTGCCCAGACCCCATCAGGAGAGCTAACCCGAATGAAAAGCTGGGAGGTTGTTAGCACTCTGTCTAGGACTCTAAATGTGTGAGTGGAAACTCATTGATTAGCTCATTCCTAACTTCTGATACACAGGTCTCAGTCAGTCTACTCTGGTGGGCACAGTTTGGAACCTTTACCTGTTAGACTCCTTGGAATGAGGCTCCTTTGGATGCTCATGATTAATACCCGTCAGCAAAAGCAGGCCACTTCTCACTCAGACATTCTCTGAGTCCCTGAAAGGTGGCCGAGCATAGAGTAGGTGGGTGCAGTCAGGAGAGTATATGGATTGTCTGGGTGGCACTGATGGGCCCAGTGAGGTGAATAGTGAAGTATGGAGTCTGAAGACTGGGGTGGGCAGTGGAGTGGCACTTACTCAAGACAGAGTACAGCAGCATGGTTGGAGGGACGACTTGGATAAGGAGCCCAGGACTTAGTGGATGGGTAGTGTTGAGCATCACCTTTGGAGGGATGGATGAAGTCAGAAACAGGACAATAAACAATGAGGCTTGTAAGCAGGGGAGAGAAGAACAGGGTGAAATACAAGCCAAAGAGCAGGACACATAGTTCAGCCCTGATGTCATGAGCAGTGAGAGAGGGTTGGCGAGGATGGTAGGAAGGAGAGATGGTAGATTAAAGATCCTGGGAATATGATTACTGGCCATGGCCCTCATTTCAGGATGTCCCTCTGATAGACAGACCTCTGTTGATCCCCTAGGATGGCAAAGTCCTGATCTCAGTTGAAGCATGGAACATGGTCCCAGCAGAGTCCTGTCTTTGACTTGCATGCCAATCCTAATTGAAATCTAAATAAAGCCCATACACTGCAAGTGCTTGATATGCCTCGTAAGTCTCTTTTCATCTATAGGGTCCTTTAATTTATTTTTTAAGCACTTGTTGAAGAAGCTGAGCCTTTTGTCCTGTAGAGTTTTCCACATGCTGAATTTTGCTGCTTTTCTTTTTGAGGTGTCATTTAACCCATTTTTTTCTGTCTCCTTGGTAGATAGATCTAGAAGTTTGATTAGATTCAAGTTTGATTTTGGGCAAGACTAGTTATAGTCTTATTTATGGGTGGTCCATCAGGAAATACATAATATTTGGTTGTCTCGTACTTTGTGATGTTACAACTATTGATAATCAATGACTGGATCCATTAATTCATATAGGGTTGTAAAATTTCTTCTTTATTAAGTTAGATACTTCAATAGAGAGAAATTTCTCCCTATGAATTGTTTAATTATCCAGACATACAGTCATATAGAAAAGGCAGAAAAAGACTAGATTCTTGATTTGCCAATCTGCGCTTTGTAAACATGTTTGATGCACTTCAATTCATTGCAGTGTTTATTCTTATTGGTGCTCATATCATCCCATCATTGGCCAACTAGGAGGAACTGTTCAAGTGGCCTCGCCAGACCCTTTGACACAGCCTACTGGTCTTCAATAACTTCTTTCCTTTCTAGTATGACAAAATGTTCCAGGCTCATTTTGTACATTTCTTGCCCCAAACTGAAAAAGCCATTTCTCCAGGAGCTTTGCTTTTTTACTTTTCACTTTCTTTTTGAATTGGGTGATGGTTTAAATTGCAACAATTTGGATGTTAGGGCTTTCAAACACTTTTAATACTGTTTCTAATGATTATTTCTAATCATTTTAATCATTGTTTCTAGGCCTTATAAAGGTATTAAACTGGAAAAATATTTTTAAACATTAACTATACAATAAGGTGTTTTTCCTGATGTTTCTAACTCACATGAAATACTAAGGACTTAAATAAAATCTCATCAATCTTATATCTGTATCTTCTTTCGTGCATGTCAAAAATATAGGCTCTCAATGTCATCAGTATAATTCTTACTGCTTTATCCTGACTACATATACAATAGTCTCAGAATAGCAATAGCAGCCCTACCACTAACAGTATGACTACTGAATACAGATTAAGATTAATTTTCTATTCCTTTTGTTTTAGGTTTGAATGCACTAGAAAATTACAGTGAAATTATGATTTAAAGTCACTTGGAGGAGTTCTCTGTGTGATTATGCCTCCAACATATACACATTTAGGTTTGTTTATTTCATTTAAATTTCAATTTTAGAGATGAATTTTAAAGTTTAATTTTGTTATATAATTATGTGAAATATTGAAATGTATAAAAACTCAAGTCTAAAATATAAGAGATTTCATAAAATCTAGTTTCTATTTCTATTCTCTCTACCTTATTCTCTTCTGTTTCTATAAGTAATCATTAAACATTTTTTTATGGCTTATTTTTTGCCTTACTGGGGGTTTTTCCACAAAGCAGATAATTAGCCAATGAGTGTGTGTAGGCAATTAAGTTTTAGAGGTAACCTCAGGGGGCAGTAATGAGAGATAGGGAAAGAGGGATAGAGAAAGAAGGAAGATCAACTTTAGAATGTGTTATTGAGCCGATAATTACAATGGGCAACTGAGGCTCAAGCCACAGAGGACCTTCTGAGGAACTGTGTAGATGTGGCTCAGAATTGTCTGCTTTAGACATGGAAGATGGGAGTATTGATCCACAGTTCCCTATTGGTCAAGGATTGTCCCTGGAAGTGGTAACTTCCTGGAACTGCCAGGTGTGCTTATGAACCACAGTGACTGGCAACAATGGCCAGCACATCTTAGAGGAAAATGCAAGAGATCTGCAATGCAGCTTGGGCAAGGGCTGTGATAGGCTATAGTTGTGTACAGCTGTTAGCATAGAGCTAAGAAAAGGTAGCATGGGGCATAATGAGTCCAACACATCCTTGCATTGTGTGTTATTGTAGAAAAACAATGGATACACACACACACACACACACACACACACACACACCCACGCATTATTCTAAGAACTTTGTTTATAGTAAGTAATTGAGTATTTCAAAGAATATATTATTCTTCCATATCTTGGCTATTGTAAATTGTGTTGCAATGAACATGGGATACATATATATTTTTAAATTAGTGCCCATCAATAGATGATTGGATGAAGAAGAAGTGATACACACACACACACACACACGCACACACACACACAGAGGAATATTACTCAGCCATATAAAGAATAAAATCTTACCATTTATGACATGGATAGACCTGGAGGGTATTGTGCTAAGTGAAATAAGTCAAACTGAGAAAGACAAATGCCATATGCTCTCACTTATATGTAGAATCTAAAGAACAAAATAAATTAACAAACAAAACAGAAACAGACTCATAGACACAGAGAACAAACTGAGAGAAGGAGTATTAGGGAGCTGGGTAAAAAGTGAAGGGATTAAGAAATACAAATTGGTAGTTACAAAATAGTCACAGGGATGTAAAGTACAGTATAGAGCGAGCTTGTCCAACTTGCAGTCCACGGGCCACATGTGGCCCAGAAGGGCTTTAAATGTGGCCCAATACAAATTCATAAACTTTCTTGAAAAGTTACAAGAATTATTTTGTGGCTTTTTAATTTTATTTATTTTTAGCTCATCAACTATCGTTAGTCTTAGTGTATTTTATGTGTAAACTCAGATAATTCTTCTTCCAGTGTGGCCCAGGAAAGCCAAAAGATTGGACACCCCTGGGATAGAGAACATAGTCAGTAGAAGGAGAAGACAAGATGGCGACTGGAGAGGAGGTCCCTAAAGCCTCTCCCAGAAAACACAATTGAACGGCCGACCAGGAGCCAAGAAAGCGGACCCTGAGCGACAAACCGGCTGCTGAGAAATCCACAAATCGCAAGTAAACCTGAAGGCTGGCGAGAAAGGGGCGAGTCGGGGAGAGGGAAGGGAGCAGAGACGGACCA
>PVJL010010336.1:0-50187 GCA_004026885.1 Lyroderma lyra | reverse complement strand
GCCTCTAGAGAATGATTCTGGCTGAGCAAAGCACCAGCATTTCTGCAGCTGGCACGATGGATTTGCCACCGGCCAGGACACAGTCCTTACTCCACAGGGGATGCATGTCATGGAGGTGATCGGGGTTCCCAAGTCCTGGGGACCCCAGCACAAGCTCTAGGAACAAGACTCCTCCAGAAGGTTTGAAAAGGCGGGGGGGAATATGCAGTGGGAAATCAGTGGGAGAGCGTAAAAAAGTCTTAAGAGTTTACAACGGGTGCTAATGTCCTTAAATGAACAACTAGTTGAAATAGCCTTGGTGGGGTGGAGGGAGAGACTATAGCACCTGCTCAGCCTCGGGGGCAGATCCCAGGTCTATGTCTCCAGCTAAGAGCCTGTAGGACACTCTACAGGCAGTTCAGCAAGTGCCCCTGGAGCCCCGGCACTGAGACTTGAATTTTGTGTCTTCCACTTACATCCATTCACTGCTGAGTGTGGGAGGTGACGTCTTTGCAGAGGGAGCTGGGAGCACACCGGCCTCCCATCTCCTGAATGAGAGGGCGTGGTTGGGGGCTTATAGAAAAGCAAGCAGACATGAATGACAGCGGGGGGGGGGTGGTGGCGAGGGGGTTCAGAGACGGCACATCTATTATTTGGTTTTCAGGTGGTCCTGATTGAGTCAGTAAGGCTGGCCAACACTCAAAGTGCAGTTATTGGGATGCTTACATGGGGGGTGTCGGGGGTGCATGTCTGTATTTATTTTAGGTCAAAGGGAGAGGCTGAGGGCCTTGTCTTCAGAGACATGAGGTTGGAGACAGATCAAGAAATGCATGCAGAGAGGAAATGGCAAGCGTTCATCAGCGATGGAGCAACTTCTGACACCTCAGAGACCGGGGACAGGCATGAGCCTTTGTGTTTGCTCCTTGAATGTGTAGGGCCAGTTGGTGCTGATTGTGTGCCTTGTAAGAGTCCAGGAAACCCCAGGACACATCCAAAGAGCAGAGTTGCATGGCGCTTGGGAGCGTGAGCTCTAGACTCAGACCTCCTCTTCCTGGACCCTGTCTGCACGTGGAGAACCTGCATGGTCTTCGGGATGCTGCTGATCCTCTATGAATGCCAGTCTCCTCCTCAGTCACATGACTGTGACAGTGGCATCCACAAGGTATGATTAAAAAAATACAGTGAATGTCTAAATTTAAAAAAAAATGTATTACAGTAAAAGACACATTGCCGTTAATCCCCCTCAAAATGCTCCCCCTCATTTCAAACAACATCTTTGACTGTAATTTTTTTTAATTTAAACACTGACCATATTTTTTTTATCACACCTGTATCGACTCAGGTCACTCATCGCTTCTGGTTTGGCAATTATTGTCAAATAAAAACATGACGGTGTGTCCTCTTCCACCATATTCACTGCATCTGGCACTGTGAGACTTCTGGCTCTTCCCCAGAGTGAACGTGAGCATGAAAGTAAATATTTAGAATCAATTTAGGACATCGAGTCGGTCACAACAGTACAACTAAGACACTAAGGAAAGAGGACATCTGGAACTGCTGCAGAAAGTGGCCAGAACGATGACTTATGCGTGTTTGAAGCCAGGGGGACTCGTGGCCATGTGTCTTTTCTTGTAATACATTTTTTAATTTAAACATTCCCTGTATCTTTTTATCACACCTTGTGCATTCCAGGGTCGTCAGGAGGAGTCAATGAAATTCTTCACTGTCTAGCACAGGCACATCCAACCTGCAGCCCAGGACCACTTTGAATTTGGTCCAACACAAATTCTTAAAACATGATTTTTTTTTTTTTGTATTGGGTAGCTCCCTGGCTGGGAATCGAACCCAGGTCGCAGTGCTGACAGCGCCGAAGCCTTAGCCACTGCACCACCAGGGAACTCCCAAAACGTGATTTTTTTTAACAAACTTTTTTCTTTTTTTTTCTTCTCCTTTTTTTTTTTTTAAGCTCATCAGTTATCATTGGTGTGAGTGGATTTTCTGTGTGGCTCAAGACAATTCTTGTTCTTCCAGTGTGGCCCAGGGAAGCCACAAGGTGGGAGACTGCTGGCCCAGCGCATGGTAGTCATTCTTGGTATGTGAGAGAATGAAAAATAAAGATTTAAACATTACAATAAAACAATTCACACAGTGTGAACGCAGAAATGTGCAGTTATTACTATTCAGATTCTGAACACGACAGCAACGCCGTGCCCCGCGTGGAACACCCATGCTTTGCTGCTCGGGATTGTTTTCCTGTTTGCGACTTTCCCGCAGCTGCCCTCTGGGCCTCCAGTGCCTTCCTCCAAGCGGGTGAGAGCTGGCCAACCTGCGGCCCCTTCTCCGTCAGGAGCAGGCCCAGCGACCAGCATGCAGGCCTTGTACCTGGGGCAGCAGGGCAACCTGAGCAGGTCACCTTAGTGATTTAAAGGAATTGCCCCAAACCTCATAGTCCATATTTGAGACCATCTCAGGGAACTGTCAGAGAGAAGCTGTTTTCTCGTCAGCAAAAATGCAAAGGACAAAAATAGGAACTGCTGCTTCTCTCTGCCACCCTCACTCCCACCCCCTGCCTTACAGAAGAATAAATCTAGAGTGTTTATAGGTCTGACAGAGCAAAGGAAATCTTATTGGATGCTCATGTAGCTCCCTAATTCAGTGAGCTTTGCCTCCAAATCATCTGAATTATGAAGAGGGACCCAAAAACCCCAGCATTGCCTTCTGGAGGACGGGCCCCTTGTAGCACAGGCTTCCCCCACTAGGTGAGTGTTCTAGGAGCCCATCTGCATCGTGCACCAGCTGGTGTGGTTGTGTGAGGCTGCATCAGCTTCAGTGAATTTTGGAGACTCTTTCAATGCATTTGCCCATGTCATGGTGGGTGACTGACACGAACAATGTGCAGCATGACGACGTACCTGCCCACAATGCGCTGAGTGTTCAGCAGTTTTCGAGCAAAAACAGCGGGACCCCCGTGCCCCACCCTCCTTATTCCTCTGATCATCCCGAGCAACATTTTCTGTTTCCCCAGATGAAGAAAGTCCTCACAGGGAAACACTTTGCTGATGTGGAAGAGCTGAAGCAAACAAAAAAATGGCAGAAGCACTAAAAGGCATCAAGCCTGACAAGTTCAAAACTGTTCTGAGCAGGGACCAAAGTGTCTCGATAAGCGTGCTGCATCCAATGGAGAGTGCTTTGAGGGTGACTGAAGTTCAAGCGTGCATGAACAAATACACAATTTTTTATAAATAAATTCCAGTGTTTTTTGGGTCCCCCCTCACGTATCACGTTTCTAACTAGCAGAAAGGAACTTGAAATGCAGTTTGGATATTCACACAGAGCGTATTCAAAGCGTAGTCTTGTGAGTTGGTTCCTCATTTAAATAAGACAAAATTGTGTCTTGTCTGCGTTCTCTGTGTGATTAAACAGTTTTAAACTCTGAATTATTAATTGAAATCTGTGAGTGAGCGCCATTTTGGAATGACTGTTTTGATAGCTCTCAGGACCTGGGCGACTTCCGAGACATGTTGATTTCCCTTTATGCCAGCTAATAGAAACCCCGTTGTCATCCTAACAGGCACACAGCAATCGTGTGACAAGTGGATGCTATTTAAGTGGAAGTGAACACAGAATACATGAAAGCATGAGGGTGTTATCAGCAATGTCTTATAATGGCTTCTGATTAACACTGCAAACATGATTGATGTCACTGAGAGTGTGGAACACTGACAATGTGACATTGAGAGAGTTCCACCCAAGCTTGTGCATTTCACAGAATCATTCAATTTCTCACTATTTCTTTGTGACAGTTTTCGGTTTCGTGATCATTAAAAAGTAATGACAACGTAATGGGACCTTTCCATAATAGTAGTCAGAAAGAAGCCTTAGGAAT
Organism: Lyroderma lyra; assembly: GCA_004026885.1. Lineage (NCBI taxonomy): Eukaryota > Metazoa > Chordata > Mammalia > Chiroptera > Megadermatidae > Lyroderma > Lyroderma lyra. The sequence goes on along the minus strand of PVJL010010336.1, from coordinate 46,322 downwards.
TCTCACCTGTGATCACTACTGGAAGTAGAAACAATAGGTTCAATATATTAGGGTTCCCCTTCTTGTTTTGGTTTGCTTTTAAATACAGCTTGTGAAGGCTTCTACAGTCACATTTTAAATGATGTAAACACAACTCATAAAGGACCCCCAAGTCATAAAAGACCCCCTACTCAAGGTAGTATCAATAGTTCACATCAACAGTGTCATACACATAGTCTGATTTAGTCTATGGCCAAAGAGAAAGGAGAGTGTATTTGGTTAAAAATCCTCCATGAGAAACACCACAAGGCATGCCAGGTTCTAAATTAGTTTAAGGCGAATGGCTCGTGATCAAGAGAAGGGTATAGGGAGGGGGAAATGAGTGTATTTGGGGATAAACAGAGCCTGCTTTGGTCAAGTAATTTTATTATTAATAGTCGAGTATATGTAAGAGCTATTGAAGTCCCTATCAGACCTAGTGCGTCTACTTCATTGAGCTCTTTTACTTTTTGTGGATAGAAAGCAACATGTACAAGAAAGAACACTTAATATTTAATTAGGAGGGACAAACAGTGTGGGTGCTTCCAGTTGAATTCTTCACCTACAGAACATTTTATTGGAACAAAAATATGCAATGTAACTTGTCTTTGTGCTTTAATGAACCTGAACTTTGTATCAGTCAGAGGAAGGTGTAATGATGTGCTTGAACCCCTTGAAATGTCATACATAAAATAGTGAGAACTGATCAGGTACATACTCCATTCCAGGCTGTGTTCTAGAGACTTTCAATTTATTATGTTATTTATCCCCAGAACAGCCCTCCTCCATAGGTATGTTTAGTGCATCATCTGCCTCCTGCAATGATCTTCCAACATGCTCACATCTGTTCTGTTGAGAAATGTGAAACCACCTTCAAAACATTGGTCATCTAACCAGCACACACCTCTACGGGCCATCTCCCATCAGCACATACACTTTTATCTTGATTCCTCCTTCTAGACAAAGGTCACTCCTCCCAGAGGAGCTCTGATTACCACCTTTCTGGCTGTCCCAGGACTTCACCTCAGTTTGTATCCTGAATTGTCCATTTCTTTTTCTACGTGATCACTTACATCAGTAAAGTGCCCTCACCGCTGAATCTCACCCCCATTCATAGCCAACTCTGAGGGGTGCATTCTCCACATCTGCTCTCTACAATTTATTTCTCCATTCACTTTGGCTTTGTCCTCATAGGTCCACCAAAATGTCTCTTGTCACATTTATATGCGACCTTCATGTTGTTTAATCCAATATTTTTCTGTCTCAGATGTTGATTTCTGTGTTTTTTCCTTTCTTCTCTGTACCTCTCCCTTTTTTCCTTCCTTCTTTTCTTCTTCCCTCCTTCCCTCTCTCCATCCTTTCATTCCTTCCTGTCCTCCACTCTCTACTGTACTTCTAAGTATCAGACATTTTCAGTGTTTGATATTAAGTAACTATCCACCAAATTGCTCATGTCAAAAACTCAGAGAGTCATCCATTCCCATGGCTTTAAATACTGTCTATATTCCATTCTTATAAATCAGGACTCTGCTCTCCTGTGAGTTCAGGGCTCATGTATTTCATAACCTAAATGACACTGTCACTTAGATAGCTCATGGATAATATACGAGGGCTGTCCTAAAAAAATCCATCCATAATGCCTCATTCTCATATTACCTGGCTGGATACTTTCTGGACAGCCCTCATACATTTAGGATATTCAAAAGAGAACTCTTTAATTCCTCTAAAGCACAACAATACTTTATTTCAATTATATCACAATGAAGTTATTAAAAATAAGCAAACCTAAAAGCATGTATAATTCATACTTTGTAATATTTTAAAAGATAAAGAGAGGTGTGAGTAAAGATTTAATGATCTTTCCTTTCTCATCTGCTGTTCACTCTACTGAGATAACCAAGGTGAAAAAACATCATTCTGGAATTTTCTCTACACCAATGTAAAGTTATGCTCATATTTCGGTTTCTACTGTTTTTCTTCCATAGTAGGATAACATCATGGGAATACATAGAATTTTATTTTTACTTTACAGTATGACTCAGTTTCTAAGAACTTTCCGGGTGAATCCTTTTGATTTAAAACATTCTTTTTAATCGCTGATGGCATTCCACTCTGTGGGCGTTATGGATATTATTCACCTTTTGCTTTGCTGTATTATTTGGTTGTTTCCAGGAACTCCTCTCTGCTTTTAATGAAATCCAGATGTAACGTCACAGCCCAAACGTCCTGGTTCCCACCGGGGTCTCGACTTGTACCCGCCCTGGACCATCGACCCTGGCTTCCTTTCCATTCCCTGTGCCCTGCCCTGGTTCACATCTGGTGCTCAGTCCTGCTTTTTGTTTTGCTCAGAATCCTTTTGCAGCCCGTATCACCAGCATGGCTGTCTTTTCTCATGCATGGATATGCACTCTCTTCCTTTCTATCGCAGGATCCTTAATTAGGGTAAAAATCAAATGGCTGTTATGCTGGGATCACAACAGAAGTGCCTCAAACAAGACAGGTGCCTCCTGTCTCCAATACAATGATAGAGAGTTGTGTTCCAGATTGGCCGTGGTCTGGCTCCATGCGGTCACTCAGGCAGCTGGGCTCATGGGGGGCCCTTTTATCTTCAATAAGATCTTGTGTCTTTGCCAACGTGGGTGGTGATGAGTGTGGACAGTTGGATGGAGAGCATAAAATGTGTGGTGAATGCCTCCCAAACCTAATAGGAGGAAGGATGACTCATCACATGTGCTGACCACATTTAGCTGCAAAGATGTCTGGGCAATGTATCCTCTGGCTAAAAGAGCATACTTGATCTATAGATGTATTATCATGGAGGAAGGGAGAACAGATTTTGGCAGACAAATAGCAGTTTACTCCACCACCCTTCTCACAAGGTGTAAATGACACAGTTGTTTTAACTGGTTTTTCTAATTTTTTTTTTATTAGATGGCACAGTAAGGGCTAGGTGTGTGCTTCCTATATGTGCTGATACATCATCTGTCCTTAACGCTGTGTTGGTTTTATTCAGAGCTTCCTACAAATCTGTTGAACAGCTGAATGAAAGAATACAGGGATTTTAAAGTGGGAAGACTAGGGTGCAGAGAAGTTGGACACTCCTGTGTCTTGGTGACCATTTCCCAAGAATGATAACGGATTTATACCTAGACGGGTGGGTGGGTGGATAGCAAGTCAGTGCTCTTGCAACACTGAATTTCTACGATTATGTGAGGGAGGAAACTACAGCACTCCAAGTAAGACCACAAGCTGCTTTGGGAAGTAGATCAAAATAGATCATAGAAAACGTCCCTTTCTTCTCATTGGTTCAACCACTCAGAACGTCCCCCACACCGTCGCATGCTCAGTCCTCACGGATTCCATCCACACCTCAAAATGGCAACTGCTAATCTAAGACTCCCAAAGACTGTAGTTCACAGCTACAGACCTTTTCTAAATCACAAGTTCCCTGGGCAGGGACATGAATACTAACCACTGGGTTTCAGAGATGTCCTGTGGAGGTGCAGGCTCCCTGGGAAAATGAAAGTCACCAGACAGTGATATGTTAGTAAACATTTTTCATTGCATACTCTGTGTAATTGTATTAAAAGGAGAAAGGAGAGAAAAACAAGACTTTTGAAAGATAATAATTCGTGTATATCAGTGATTCCCAAACTTTTCCCACTTGTGTACCCCTTTTGAGCCCATTTCTATAAGTTGTACCCCTTGTTTTTAAAACAGCTGTTTTTAAATACTGACACTTTTGTTCAGTGCCTATCTTCATGTAAAATAATGGAAATGAGGTCGTAATTCAAGAAAGAAAAACTACTACACTAAAAGTACGAACTACAGATTTAATTTTACAATATTCCTAACAGTTAAATATTGATCATGATTATCAAATATTTAAACATTAAACTAAAAAACTACTTGAAAGAATCACAATTAAAGACATTCACTTACTTTGACTCAGTTAATAGCTAAACTGATCACACAGTCTGGTTATGAATGTATTTATATGTTTGCAGAAGTTCTAGAAACATCACAAATGGATTGTTCCAAATCTGTACATCATGATCGGTAGAAGAGCAGTTTGGGGGAAGGTTCATAGCCACGCCCTCACCGATCATCATTCGCTAACGTGATCTAATTGTGACATGTCTCCATTAACAGTGATTCAAACTTCACATTTATTGTTCCATAACAAATGTTTTACATTTTTTACTTTACTTATTTTTTGCCATTATTGATTATTATTCATGTACCCTTGAGCAGTCCAGCACGTACTCCTTGGGGGTATGCATATCACTACTTGGGACATCAATGGTATAGGGACATCAAGGGTCAACTACATCTGCTGGTCATTACACTTCATGATAAAAGTAGTTTAAGATTCTTCTTTAAAATTTTTTTTGTTCCTGCAAAATAACTAATTCTGAACCTGCTTTTTCTTGTTTTTCAAGATCTTGAAGACTTTGAAACCAAAACAAGAAGCACAGTGTCTGTCCGGGAAGGTCAAGGCGTGGTGCTCCTGTGCGGTCCGCCGCCACACTTTGGAGGTATGGTGGGGTGATTTGGGTAACACTGTTACTGTGGTCACACGGGGAGCAAACAGGGCACATGAGGTCTTGGAGACAATGGTTGCCCTTCATTGAATCAGAAGAACCTGGAAAGCTTCTCAAGTTCTTCCTAACTCATACTGCAACTGAGCAGTTCTCACCCAAATCTTTTCTTCAACAAAATTTTATTCAAGCAGGGTCACTCACCATAAATACATCCTAAAGGAGAGACAGCATGCCACCCAGTGTTAGCACTGGTACCTGTCACCTGGCATGACAGGGACAATTCATGTAAACTTTCGAGGCTTCATTTTCTCATTTGTAGAACAGATCCGCTAGGTGACGTGATATTGCCGGAGGGCTGCTGTAGATGTTACATGAGCTAGTGCACGTCTATCACTTAGTGTCATGGACTAGTGCTTTATTCAAAGAAGAAAGCAGAGATTGCGGTTTCAGTTTTCTCATGGGGCTCTGTGGAGACACAAATCCCAGCTGTCCTTTTGGCAACACCACATTAGCTGTTGGAAGAGGACAGTTATCCCATTAATGGGAAGCACATGCAGGATGGCACTGAGTCAGAGCATCTCCAAGCCATGGCAGAAATCACGTGACCAATGCCAGTCTCTCCTTTGGAAGAATCCAATTGGACAGTGAACTAGCTTGCTTCCAGGGACCTAAACCACCCACAGTTCTCTCCCCTTGGGGCTGCATTTTGTCCAATTCCATAGCATTTGGTAAATTTGGTAGATTTTTAGCCAACAGTGAACTTGGAGGAGGCGATGCAAAAATATCCACGGAGTCACTTCCTTTGGTGCAATCCTGTGTTATACCGACTGTGTAGCAGTTAGCTTCATAAAACAGTGAATGAAGATCTATATACCTTACATCTAGCAACATTTTCAGTCTTTACAACGTTAAATCCAGCAGGCTGGCTCCAAGCTCTTAACCAGCACACACCTCTGTGATAGTTGCTTTTCACTGTGGAATGGGAGAATTAAAAAAAAAAGTACTTAAAAATAAAACAAGAGCAACTTTTCCCCTAATATTAAACCAAACCTTACTTTTGATTCTTTAAACACCTCAAAACCATTTTCCACTATTTTTATTTTAACATGGTGTCAGGAAATGCCTACACAAGAAGAAAAAGAAGCTAATTGGAAGTTCACAATATGTTTATTCAATGTTATTACAGAATATCATGGCACGCTGCTCACCTGAAATATTAGGGGGTGCTTACAGTACTCTCAATGTGATCCAAAGTAAAATAATATTATTCCAGAGCATGCCGCAATTTGGTGGTAATTGTTTTGTAACCACAGAAGCATTATTTCCCAGTACCGCAATCTGAGATGACAAGATAGGCAAGATCACGTTTGCTTGTGCAGTCAGTCTGCCGTTTCATGCTCTGACGTTGGCCGAAGAATTGTAAACAACTGAGGATTATTTTCAACATACTGACTCTAACCAGGGGTAATAGGAATGTAAACTATTGGTGAATGGATGTCATATGTAGGAAAGGCAGCCACGTGGGAGGAGCTTTCCCTGGCCACCTTGTCACCCCCAACGTGGCTGATGCTTTAAAGCAGGTGAGGCCCTCATTATAACAGCACCTCTCCTCTTGATGCCAGGAGGTCAAGTCATAGATATGCACAAAGGCCTTAAATGAAGACCTTTAAAACTGAATAGCCAGTCCCTGTGGCATGCAAGTAGTGACAGGCTCTCCTGGTGCCCAGTTCTGCTGGGTCACCTGTAAAGTTGCAGCAGGATTTCAAGTGGACTTGTCAATGTTGACTTCATCCTGATAGTAATGGTGTGAGAAGCTCCATGCTAAGGGCTCCAGGGTACACCAGGAGAGTCCCGTCTCTTCAAAGCAAGTACAGCACATTTGTTCTATTCTTCCTTAGAGCTCCCCCAGATCAAAGCTGAGGGGACTGTTGGCACACAGCTTTTGATCCAGTTATACAAATGGTCATCCATTAGTTAGGAGAACAAAGTGTTAAAAATAATAATAACAGTTCCCATTATTGAATCTTTACCATGCGCAAGCGCTTATGAGGGCTTTCTGTTTATTTTGTTATTCCCACTATTTCAATAATTAAGAAAAATAATTTTAAAATGAGGAAACTGAGACTCAGGTAAATAAGTAAATCAGTTTTCAGGTAGTGAATAAAGGCAAGGTCTCAACAAGGGACTTTCTGATATCAAAGGACACCTGGGGGTAGAAGACGCTGCAGTTAAGGCTTAAACCTCCGGTTGTTTATCGGTTACAGTACTCTTACGTCTCCAGGCTTTTGCTAAGAGCTGAGAGTGTCGTTAAGTGGCCCATTTATAATAAAACATTTCCTTATTCTTCCTTTTCCTGTCTCACCTTCTGATGAAGATGCACTGTGTCAACAGGCTTCAAGAAAGAAGAGAAAAAACCAGTTGGTTAAGCTTCCAATTGCATCAGTGAGCACCTGGTTGAAAGTGGGCCAACTCTAGTGACATAGGGAGACCTCTTTAGTCTTTGAAATTTGTCCTTGGTTTCGCAAGTAGGTAGGTTTGGATAGATGGGTGGGTAGATAGATAGATGATAGATAGATACAAGGGGAGACCCAAAAAGCAAGAATGACCTTCTGCAGGGTGGGCCCCTTGTAGCACAGGCTTCCCCGCTAGGTGAGTGCTCTAGGAGCCCATCTGCACCCGTGTACCAGCTGGCGTGGTTGTGAGGGGCTGCATTCAGCTTCAGTGAATTCTTTTTAGAGACTGTTTCAACGTGTTTGCCCATTTCATAATGGGTGATTGACACGAACAACGTGCAGCATGACAATGCACCTGTCCACACCACGCTGAGTGTTCATCAGTTTTGAGCAAAAACAGCATGACCCCCCATGACCTACCCTCCCTATTCACCTCATCTCACCTCGAGCAACTTTTTGTTTGTTTGTTGCTCTGGACGAAAAAAGTCCTCACAGGGAAACCTTTTAATGATGTGAAAAGAGGTGAAACCAAAAGTGGCAGAAGCCCTAAAAGGCATCAAGATCAAGTTCAAAACCTGTTTTGAGCAGTGGGAAAAGTGTCTCTATCAGGGTACTGCATCAAACAGAGAGTCCTTAAAAGTGACTAAAGCTTAAAAGGGTAAGAGTACACAATTTTTTATAAATAAATTCTGGGTTTTTGGGGGTCCCTCCTCATAGTTGATAGATAGAAGGATGAATGGATGGATGGATGGATGAGAGACAGATAGTAGATACACAGATGATAGATAGAGAGACAGACAGACAGACAGAATACTATGTAACAAACCCCTAAGACTCCAAGCAATGCCCTGTTAGTAGGACACAGTTCTGTAGGTGAGAAGCTAAAGGATGCTGTGGCTGGGCTCTGTGTTCAAGTTCTTATAAGAATAAAATCAAGGTCACGACTAGATGGCATTCTTCTCTGGAAGCCTGGAGGAAGAATCAAGGTCTAAGGTCATTCACGTTTTTGGCTGAATTCAGTCCCTTGCAGTTGTGGGACTAGGGTTCCCATTTCCTTCCTGTCTGGCGATCGAGAGCCACTCTAACCATCTAGAGCAGAGGTCCCCAGCCTTTTTGGCACCAGGGACCAATTTCATGGAAGACAGCTTTTCCAGCGGGGGTGGTGAAGGGGGGAGTTGTGGATGCGCAGTTCACAATCGGGTTCGCGCTCCTGTGAGAACCGGGTGCTGCCGCTGATCTGACAGGGGGCGGAGCTCAGGCGGGATGCGAGCCGTTTGTTCACAAGCCCCACCACGCTCAGGTGGAGGGCAGTGGACAACGGGGGACATTTCAGAATTCTGTCAACCACACTCTGCTGTCGAAAATCTGACTTCTAAGTCCCTCTCTCTAAGGCTCCAAGTTTGTTCAGGCCCGGGGCAGTCCCAGATGTGCCCCAGACACACAGTCACGGGGCCGGGTGGGATGCCCCGGGCACAGTGGAGCAAATGTGGGACACGACACAAGGTTTTCAATCCGATGTGTGGAAAGCAGAGACTCCCTGTAAATACGAATGCACCTTCTCTTCTCGTGAAGAAGTCACTACAGACCCCACAGTGATAGAAGGCCATTGGGCTGAAGTGTTTGCTTCACTTTTTGGACAACCAGGGTCTGTTGCCTTTGCCTAGGTCCTCAGTCATCAGCAAGGAGCCCTGTAAGGAATTCAGTAACAAGGGAGAGACCCTTGTTACCCCTGGCACTATCACAATACCCGAGTTCTGTCCACTTTATCTCTCATGTAGACACAGAAGAAATTGCAAAACATTTCTTCAAGAGGCAGACCTACCAAATACATGTCAGTGTGCTTTCATTAAAAGGAAAAAAACAATAGGAGAGGGAGAAAAATGTATCAACTAGGGCTGAATCCTCTAAATTCACCCAGCAAAGAATGGCTCCAAGATCTGAACAAAAAGAAAAAAAGTGTGTAGGTGGTTTTCGTATCCATCACTGTGCACAACAACTCAGTCTCCATGGAGCGATCAGCGTAAAGCAACAGGTGAGGAGGGCTGTCACCAAGATGGCCTCCCTTCTGACCAGACCCCAGGAGGCTCAGCCTGCGTGAGGCCGCTTCCTACCCAACTCTGCAGGAAACCTCAAATGCAAATGCACTACTCTGGTGGGAAGGGACGATGTACAGATAAGGATTAGTCTAGAAGGAAGGTACCTGGAGCAGAAAAGGAGAGGAATGTAGGCACGGGCGCTGGCACATGAGACAGGCGAACTGTGCTTCACTGCCTGGAGATGGGTCCCTTGGGACAGAACAGGAACCACAGGCTCTGCGTGGAGGGAGCAGTGTGCTCAGTCCCTTCACAGTTTCCTCCCCAGAGATCAGCACCATGAGTGCGGTGGACTGTAGGCCAGTGGAGCCTGGCTCAAGCATCGTGTTCATTTTCCTAAAAGGCATAACTCCAGAACATTCCAGAAAAGCATGAGGTTCACTGCAAGATCTCTGGGAAGAACATGGGGACAGTGAAAGTCACCCAGGTGGGGATGCTTCCTTGACCCCGATCAGACCAGACATATCCCTGTCACCCTGCCTCTCCCAGGGCAGGCTAAGAACTGTTATAAAGTGACAAGGGACATTACACTGAGAAAAAGCACTGTGTTTTCATAGTCCCTTCCTTCCAATTAGCTTGTTTTGCTTTTGTTTTGGGGTTTGTTTGGTGTTGTTTTTTTTTTTTTTTTTGCTATTTCTGGTGTAAATGACAGTGGTGCAGTCTCAGTGGGTAAATTACTGTGACAGTGTGACTCTGGGGCTACTCAAATGTGCAAAAGGCAAACGACCCAATGGTGGCCTGTTGGTGTCATAACAGTATAAGTGGGATGATGACCATTCTTACTGAACTCGTATCTTCACTCAACAACTACTAAATGTCACTCATCTCACCAGTTTAGGAGTACAGTGGAGAACAAAGCGACAAAGCCCTTAGCTCCACAAATCTTACCCTAAGCAGACCTATTTTTAAAATCATAAGTAGGACAGGGGGCAGTAAAAGCTAGGGAGACGGGGTGGGGGGACAGGGAGAGGCGGGCGTCGCTATCGTAGACTCAGAGGCCCAAGGAGGGTTAGTTGACAACTGATAAGAGGACCAACGGGATGAGACAGCGAGGCAGAGAGGGAAGGCTGCCTTGTCCGGGCGGCGGGAACGGCACGTGCAAAGCCCCGTGGCACGGCCATGTCGGGCACGTTGGACGAGAGCAGTGAGGCCAGCACAGATACAGGACAGTGGGGAAGGAGAAGAGAAGGTGAGGACACGAGCGCTGCTGTCACGACGTCCCAGAGCCTTGGCATTTTCCAGGACTGAGATGCGAATGCACCGTGCGGGGCGGAGCAGAGGAATGATGGCTCTGTCTGACTTTCAATTTTAAATGTTTTTCCAGAGGACAAGGATGTCAGTAGCTCAAAGGTGGGGACTGAGGCTCAGGTGGGAGGTAGGGCTGGATGGTACGTATTTGGGAGGAAGGAGGAAGGAATGTCACCCTGTGGGTTTGTCTCCATGACTGGCCCCTCCTCCCGTGGACCGACGGTCCCTTCGTGCACTCAGGCTGCGTCTTTGTTTCCCGTCTGGAGGGGCATGGCCAACAAGTGACCAATCATTCTAGAGCCCCTCGGAGCCCGGCACTAACAACAACTCGGAGGCCTGATCGTTGTGGTCCTCGGTGGGCACGAGGCAGCTATCGAGCTCCATGCCTCCCGCAGGGGGCGTGTAAACCAAAGGGGACCTCATGAAATCTGGGTGGCTGAGCAAGAACTAGGGACCGAAGGGAGGCGCTAAGCAAATTGGCTGTGAAGGTGCCCAGCCGATTTCTGAGTTGCATCGGGAACTGGCGGAGCACCCTTATTAACGACTTCCACACAGAAGAGGAATTTTTTTTGCAGGGGGGAGATCATTGCCACAGAGCAAGCACGACCATGATTTACCACCAAAGAGCCAGTCACATCCAACCCTGCAGCACTGCACCAGGTTTGCAGTAAAGTGCTTGCATTCTGGAATATTCCAAAGGGGGGGATTTATCTACTATATCTGAGCTCTGTGCTTCAAATTCTTTATGTTGCTCATTTATTTTCTACCTCAAGAAACATGCTTCTAATTCTGATATCCATTCCTCTGAGCTAAGAGGAGTTCTCCGTGTTCATGCTTATCATTACCAGTCTCTTTCACAGGAAATGCCCCCTTACCCCCTAATAAAAATGGCATGCCATATAATGGGATATAATTGCACATGTCTTTTGTATTTGTGTTTTAAACATCACAGTACAAGATATAGGGCTGTAAAAGATGTCAAAACATAATCGTGCTCTGGGGAAAATAGGATTTGTTCTATGCTTGAGAGAGCAGCAGATAGACTCTTCAATTGCTTCCCGCAGACCTGCCACTTGGAATAATAACAAAATTCGGGAGTCATGCACTGTCACAAGGAACTGTGGACAATGCTTCAGGAAGAACTGATTACAGTCCTGTTCTAATGATGTGCACGGACAAGTCATCACAGGGAAATGTATCACAATGATGAACAACAGACACGTGTCATAGATGGTGAGGAAAACACTTAAAGACTCAACAGTTTCAATGTCAGTGGCTCGTGCATTATACATTTAATTAGGAAAAGCCAAATGGGGGGATTTCAAACTTTCCATTTACGGGGTAATTTTTTTCCTCTTTCTCCCATTAAAAAAGATACAAATGAAGCCCACAGTGGCAGATGATGAAACAAAATAGACACAGTCCCCAAGAGAAGAGGCAGCCTGTGGCAGAAGAACCACCATGACAAGACTGGATGGCAGATCAACATCCCCACCCCTCACAGGGGGACACACAAGGGCCCCTGGGTTCAGGCTGAAGAAAGCCTACCATCTTCCCCACCTCGTAAACAAGGAGGTGGAGCTGGAACGTCTCTCAGGCCCCTTCTGTCATCCTCAGAGTTCATGAAATGAGAACATCCCTTTCCCCAGGCTCCCACACCACCCAAAGGCAAATATCGCCAGGATAGCCACCATTCTGTCATCATCTGTGTACTTCTCTTCCAGATATGATCATGCAGAGGAGACTGAGTTTTGCCATTGATATCAGCCTTGTTCAAAGTGGGGATCCGAGTGCCCCCAGGGTTGGCCTGGGAACCTGTTAGCAATGCAAATTTGCTGGCTCCTCCCAGACCTCCTGGATGGGGCTCAGAGGGCAGAGTTTCATCATGCCTTCCTGGCCATGCTGAGGGGCACTCAGGTGTTCACACCTCTGTCCTAGGGATGCTCCTGTGAAGAGTATTCCCTAGAGGTTTCACGAGTGCATTCTATTCCTCATTAATATGACCTATCAGCAGGTTAGGGAAATGTCAAAGGACAGGTTAACCTTGGATTCTATAGGATCTGAGAAGATTGACCTCAGGGCAGGCAGTGCTGATGCCATGGAAGGGGTGGGGGTGGGGGAGCAGTTGTCCTAGTGAGGAGACTGGATGTTGCAGCGAGCTGGGGGGTTTGCATGGAATGCTGGGGGTGAGGAAGGGTAGTCAAGGTGAACACTGACCTAGAAAAAACAGATCCGTTGTAATACATAGAAAAGAAGACAGGTGGTGCTGGGGAACAGCAAAGCACATGGCATCTGAAAGCTCTAGTTCAAGTCCAATGCCTTTCACATGCAGGCAGTGTGATATTGGGGAATTACCTTTCTATTCCTAGACTCTACCCTCTCATGTATAAGGATGATGGCATCTTACCCATAGCCTCTTAGCCTCACAAAACAAGTCACTGGATAATGAAGCAGATCTGAAATAAAGGAGCTTTTTAAATTTTTTGTTATTCTTTATGGACTCTTCTGTTTCTGGACCACATTCTTCAAGCAGCTTCCAAATATCACACTGTTGAAGAAGGATATCCCACACCTAGGAATAGATGGAAATGTTTTAGCGGCTAAGGTAAAAATGAATTCACCAAGGGAGGGATGGGAACTCCAGTCTCTGACCCGAGATTGCACAGTAAAGAAAACAAAGATTTCTAGGGTGCAAGTGGTGACCTGTCATGTATGTTAAGTGAAAGGTGTTACCCTGGCTTGCAGAATACTGATGTCCATCTCTCCCAAATAGCTATTGAATGAAGGTCCCTAACCTGGGACTGTCTCCTATGTTAGACATTGGTATGGGAAATTTGTTCCAGATCATCTTTTCTGCACAAAAGTTTCAGAAGATGAGGAGTCACTGAGAATGGGGGAATCTGAACTACAGTTTTCCTCCTCTCTACAGCGAAGAAAAATGTCCTATCTGGATGACTCTCTGGTTTCAAGTAAAAACCCTTTGAGCGTCTCTTTGGTAGAGACAGAACATCAGGCTTAGAAGTGAGGCAACAAAAGACACCAGTAAAGACACTCAGAAGCAAGAAGTTGACCATCATGATGGAAGACCCTGGGAGGAGCTTGCAAAAGTAAATGAAGGTTCAGTCATCCAGGACCAGGACAAGAACGTCAGAGCGTATCTTCCAGAAATGAGAAGTGAACTACATTTATGAATACTTGATCTCAAAGCATAGACTCTTAGGGAGATCAAAGGGGTGCTGAGGGTGTAGCAGACCATTCATAGAGACATACATGTAACTTCCCGTCCATTGCCAAAAATAAATCCATCAAGCAATGCTCACCCATCCTTCTTGGTTATCTCTCATGAGGGAGACCTCATTACTCCATAAATCAGCTGCTGCTGTGACTCTAAAGTTTAGACCCATCTTCATTCTATTAAGAATCAAATAATATTCTGTCACCCCCACTACCCACTGTTCGTACTTCTTCTGCCTTGCGGACATCAGAGGAAGGATGGCCATGTAACTTATCATCCAAACTGGGATATATTAGTTTCTAAGGGACTATTACAATTACATCAAGACAAGACATAAACTGGGCCCACAGGGGCATGATTTTATTCTAGTGATGGATAAATAGGGCCCAGAACGTTCAAATAAGAATGACTCTATTGAGGATGACACTCCCTCTTCTGTCTTTCAGCTTTATCGTATGCGTGGACCTTCAATGAGAACCCTCTCTACCTCCAAGAGGACAACAGACGCTTTGTCTCCCAAGTGACAGGAAACTTGTACATCGCCAAAGTAGAGCCATCGGATGTGGGCAACTATACCTGCTTCATAACAAACAAGGAAGCCCGGAGAAGCATTCACGGGCCCCCCACACCACTGGTGCAGCGCCCTGACGGTAAGATATGGGTTGTCTTAGAAATACAGAGGGTGCCAAATAAATAGTACATGTTTTAAGAAAGGAACTACTATTAAAACTGTAATACTTACTATACCTATAACAAAGATGACAAGTCACGTTTGACTTCTACAATTATAAGAGGTGCTCAAAGTGGTGACCATCAGTGTCCAGACACTTCTGATTATGATGAACTACTGCTTGAGCAACACTGACCAAAGGGTCCGCTTTCATGGCTATGCACGCCCTGTCATTTTCTTCCTGCAGTACCACCAGTGCAGCCGGTTTTCTACAGTACCCAACATCCTTTAAGGTCCCCTGTAGGTAGAAGTCAAGGGGTGTTATGTAAGGAGAACATGGGGAAAAGTCAATGTTCTCAAATTTCAAATACCACTTCAAAATGGTCTTGTGCTCCTAGAACGACAACCGTGCTTCCTCCATTTTCTGTGACTGTCCTGCCTGTCGCATGGTGACACTAGCATTCATGCAATTAATGCCATCTTTTAAGGGAACATCATACTACACATTGCTGATGTAATTCAATTCAACTTCAAAAAGTAATAGATAGATGACATCTCTTAAAACGTGTATATGTGTTTTTGACACCCACAGTTACCTAGCACCCGTGGGGATTGGTAGATGATGGACAATGTACCTAGACTCTCTATTAAGCAGAACTCAAGCAACTGGCACTCTCAAGCAACTGGTAAAAATCAGCCTGTTGCTTGAGAGTGATGGTTGCTTGAGCTCCAGTTAATGGAGAGTCCACTGTACTTTGTCAGTGGCTCCAGGATCCTGGGGACATCTATAGAGCTCCCTGCCCACTTCTGGCTCCATGAAGCCACATCATCTATGCGTTGAGGTCCAGTTCGCACATATAAGATAGAAATCAGGTATTATCAAAATTACAGCTGAAAATTCTGTAGTTCACCCACATGATTCTGGGTTTACTATGGCACCTCTTCTCTGGCATCAGAATAGTAATCTTTTCATTGCTTAAGGAGTAATTTGTACAAAAAAATCCATATTTGAGGGAGTGAGCATGAGTGTGCGCATGTGTTGGTGCTGCCAAATTTATTCTCTAAATTAATATCTTTTCAATGAGTATCTAATACAGCTCCTATTAAATGCCTCTTTCTTTTCCACATTTGTCCTTTTTTTTCACCCTTTATTTACCTGGCTGGCAAACCAGGGGAGAAAACTTCGCATTCGAAAAAAGAAAATCGAGCCCATGTTAATTATGACCATCACCATGACCAACACAAGAATCAGACTGAGTATATTCTCCAAGAAACATACTTCAGATGGGCCTCTAGCGAGTTTTGTCACATCGTAGCTGGTCTGAGATTTAAAGAACAGAAAACCCAAGGAAGTCCTTGGAGTAGAAAAGCCTAGTTGATTCTTTAACTAAATAGTGATAATGAGAAATTTAAAGATAAAAAGTCTGATGATGCATGATCACCGTCAGATTCTAGACTTGAATATGAGTACCTTGTAGAGTTTTTCTCCTGGAGGAGTTTAAGAAAAGCAAGAATATAATGCCGATGAGGGCAAATAGAATTCTGGAAGCCGTTGCATACTGAGAGTGTTCTCATGACAGAGCTTCTTATGATCACTACCCGCCCAGCCCTGTGCTCACGGTCCTAATTCAGAGTTCAGCAACCAGCAGATTTATTTGTAAGTCCAATTTCTCCCCTTCAATGAGTACTCTGTTCATGATTGGAAAATCTCATAAGCCAACAATATGCAGAGGCAAGTTCTACCCTATTTTTTCCACTTTTTTCTGTCGACTCTCAGTTTCTGCTTCTCCCCTTCATAATTCCTCTATTCTGCCATTCTGCTGATCCCCTTCAACACGTTTGTGGTAACAACAGGTCAGAAACATTATGCATAATATTGAAAAAGTCAAACCTCCTCTGAAAGTGGTCACTGAAGGAAGTATCAAATGCCAAGAACATGGAAAATAGAAAACCGCCCAGTTTCGATAAGTAATAGTGCTCTTTACCTCCTCAACCAAAGCCTTTTGCAATGTTGGAAATGATCAAGGTCTTAAAAACCTTGGCGGCCTTTCTTATATACTGGGGGTGCCAAAAAATGGATACACATTCTAAGAGATGTTATCTATGTATTGTGTAAATACTGATGGTGACCACTTTGAGCAGCTCTTATAATTGCAGAAGTCAAATGGAACTTGTGTTCATCTTTTGTTATTGGTACATATTGAGTATTACAATTTTAACACAGTTTTTTTTCTTTCTTAAATTGTGTATTTCCTAATTTCTACCTTTTGTGCTATGATACTCACCACCAATAACCATTGATTTTAGGAATATATTACTCTGATGTTTGGTATACAAGTTAAAAAGATGCTAAAACATTTTGAAGAATCTTGACTTGTCATTGGTTAAATTGATGAAGCTAATGAGGCCAGCCTAGAGACACCTCCTGTCTGTTACCATTCCGCTGGTTAGATAGCATACTTAAAATATACTAGATGACTACCTTACTCTGTCTTAGCCCATAATTAGTCACTATATAACTAGAAATGTTTTCTTAAAAGTGCACAACAAACTCATTTCGCAGTAAAACCTTAATAAAGTGACATAAGAATACTTATGTCTCATTTACCCCCACTAGTGTGATTGCTTCATAGGTTTTGTTGCACACACACTGATATTTTGGATTCAGAGGTGTTACATCAGACCGCTGACAGTGTTAATGCAAAATTTCTTTATTCCTGAATAGATCCTACCCGGTGAGTTCCATGAAGGGTAATAGATCTGGATATGTACAGATAGTTTAGTGCTAACTCAGAGGAATTCTAGGACCTAGGTGTATTCGGGTTATAGTTGGTGATACTCCTCCTTAAGACGCTGATGTGGGAGGTAGGAACATTAGGGATGTCTCTTTGCTGACACTCTGATAATATCGTCATTAGGGGAGAGGGAACATGATGAATTCCTTAAACATGGCATCTCCTTCCTCACTGTCTCTCATTAAAATATCCGAAAATAGTACTGATGGAAGGACGAAGCAATGAGATTTTGGTTTCTGTCCTACGGAAACGCTGCTCGCTCTTTTGATGCTTGGCAGGTGTGATGGGGGAGTACGAGCCAAAGATTGAAGTGCGCTTCCCCGAAACCGTGCACGCTGCCAAGGACTCGTCCGTAAAACTGGAGTGCTTTGCCCTTGGAAAGTAAGGTTGTCTTATTTTGTTTTTGTTTTTCCTGGGGTTTTAATCTTTAAAAAAGAAACATACAGGCTTTTTGTTATTGACACATCGCTCCAAGGTAAATAAGCAAATAGATTTCAAATGCTGGGAGAAAGTGGAATTTTCTGATTGGTATTTAAACAAACGTGCCTAATACTCTGAAAGTGGTCCAGGCTGCCATTCTCCCCTAAATGTGCTGATGTTGCCCTGAGTTCGAGCATAAGGAGACACATTTAGGCAGCACATGCAAAGGAATAAGTGTGCTTCTGTGAGACGGCGGGCGAGGGTCTGAGCCTTCCCATGCCCTCCACTCCAGTGCGCCTTAGGTCCAGAATGCGTCGCCTGCAGTGTCTGCTCACTTAATTCATCAGCAGTAATTGTCAAGGAAAAGCTGCCCTCCCAGTCTCTCAGATAAGGCTAGTTGAAGGCCATTGACAAGGTGGATACTTAGGACTGAGCCAACCCAGCCAGTTCTGGGAGGTGTTTTGTTTTACTCAGATAAGTGCTTATCAGTCAAATATCTGCTTTTTTTGCATATAATATTCAGACAATTCTTTACCTCTGGGAGATAGTCAAACTTAGTTGTTATGCCTGTGAACACCAGTACCCACATAACCAAGAAGTAGATAGACTAGATCTGCCATTTTTTAAACCAGAGTGTGCAGGTGAATTACCCAGGCATGTGGTTAAATTGAGATGCTGTAGGTCTGGGGTGAGGTCTGATGTCTGCGTTTCTAACACACTCTCGGGCAAGAGTGAATCTTCTGTGTAGAACATACTTAGAATAGTAAAAGATTCTCACTGTTTTTGAGGAATACATTTAAATCTACTCTATTCCTAATTCACTCTTCACACTTAGAAATCCTGATTTACATTCCAAACTATGGAGAACATCCTTTAAAGGCTCCATCCTGTTTTCATGTAAATACATTAAGCAACCCAGCAAGTGCTGATTACCCAATCTTTTATGTTCCTTTCTACATATGAAATTTTGCAGATCTTAAAATTAAAAACTTTGGGTTATTCGTTTTTCATTCCTTTAAGAGGCCATATTGTATTTTCATCCAGTACTGCTCCCCTAGTATTTGCCCAATAATTATGGATGAATTAGATTATTCATAAGAAAATGACAAACTGAGACCTTATGTCACAGTTTGTATTTGTTTGCCTGCCTTTTAAGGTTT
Organism: Lyroderma lyra; assembly: GCA_004026885.1. Taxonomy (NCBI): domain Eukaryota; kingdom Metazoa; phylum Chordata; class Mammalia; order Chiroptera; family Megadermatidae; genus Lyroderma; species Lyroderma lyra. The sequence continues at coordinate 27,686 of PVJL010010336.1, read as the reverse complement.
GATGGACTCTGGTCATTTCCAAGCTTTCTCAGAAATTAAAGTTTAAAAGAAAAAAACAACATAAAATGTTTGTCAGCAGACTCTGCTTTGAGAGTTGGATGGTTTATTTAGAAAGAACATCGAGGAAAGATAGCATCTAAAAGGATTATCAATGTCATTCGAACACACTGTCATTCGAATCCCTAAAAATTAAAAAAAAAAAACAAAACAACCTCTTACATCATAACTGAAAGTTGTTGAGGTTTGTTCTGAAGATTCTCACATAAATCAATTTCATTTGTTAAGCATTTATAATGAAGAATTTATGTGATGTATACATAATCATCAAAATTGTACAGAAATACCATATTTTTTGTATATAAGGGCAGGCTGATACATTTTGCCTCCACTGTCATATTTTTTGTCACATGAGACACATCTGGAGTCACACGGCCTCTCCCCTCCATCACTCCTGACCTTGCACACACGTGTGTCACCCTGTGCACACCGACATGGAAGAGTGTTCAGACGTTTGGTTCAAACAGCTGCTGTTCGTGAATTCTTAACAGTGGGAAAAGTGCCTCCCATTGGAATTCACAGACAAACACAAGCCACGTATGGTGATCGGTGTGTTGGTGTGAGCACAGGGAGACGCTGGGTGGGACGGCTCATCTGTGATGAAGAGGTGAAGTCGGCCGTGAGGACATGGTTTCAAAAACAAAACGATTTTTAAAAGGACAGATTTCAAAAATCAGTGCAGCGTTGGCAGATGTGTATTGAAGTGTGAGGTGATTTTGTGGAAAAATAATTATGCGGCTTTGAAAATAAATGATGTAGGTACAATTTATTTTTTATTTCATTAAAATACCTTTTTCTGTTCATTTTCTATTTGAGTGGAGGCAAAATGTATCAGCCTGCCCTCGTACATGAGAAAACTGAGGCTCAGCCGGATGAGTGACCTGTTCGGCTTCACGCTTCTGTGAAGCGGGTCCCTCGGATCTAAGTCCCGCACGTAGAAACTTAGAGCACGTGGTTCAGAGAATCAGTGTGACGAGTCGGTGGCGGTAGACTCCGTCCCAGCTTTTCTCAGCAGATGTCTGACCGTTTGTAGACGGGCTCTCAACCCTCTGTGCCTTTCCATGTTCTCACTCAAGAGGAGCTGCAGTGATACCAGCCTGCTGTGTTTGTCCTGAAGGTTAAAGTGGGAAATACGCATTAAAAAAAATCCAATCAGCCCCGGGCTTGGAATTTAGGCAGTAAATATCCACCAGGTTATTCTGAACCCCAAATGCCAATGCCGTTCTCATTCTGTGTGACCGGAGTGTGACCGGAGGGTGGGCAAAGCAGATGCCATGATCTCAGAGAGCCTAGGAAGGCTCACGTCTCCCAAGCCCACTTGTTTTCTTTCTGACACGATAGTGGTGACAGTACAGGAGAGAACACAGCCAGCAGGGTCCCTGAAGGTGAAGACAGGAGCAGATGAGGACAGAACTCAATTGATTAACATCTCCTCTGAGTTGCACACATGTTAGATTTCTTAACTTTATTTATTTCTACATTTTATTTCCAAAAACATCAAACCTACAGAACCATTGAAAGAGTGATGCCAGACAATCATATATGAGGTGTGATCAAAAGATACAGTGAATATTCAAACAAACAAAAAATGTATTAAAGTAAAAGACACATTGCCGCTAATCCCTCTCAAAATACTCCCCCTCAAACAATGTGCCTTTCACTGTAATAAATGTTTTTATGTAAACATTCATCATATGTTTTGATCACACTTCATAAACCCTTCACTTCAAGTCCCCAAGTGGAAATCTTTGCCATATTCCTCCTTCCTACCCCCCTCTCTCTCTCTCACACACACACACACATACCATGCATTAAAACAGATAGGGGCTAAGTAATAACTTAGCCTGCATTTGGGGAGCATATTTATGCCACTCAAGACATTGCTATATATCTACCCCACTTTTTAGCCCAGTTTGCTATGAAATTGAGGCATGGGAAAAAGGGGGAAAGGCGGCGTCAGGAAATTCTGACCCACCCACTCAGAGTTCGTCCCCTGACCTCACTCTTCGGATCTGGGCATGGGCACATGCGGTAAGAATTCACTGCATTTGTATGGAAGAAGTGGATTTGTAATAATTGAAACAGGACAAGAAAAGCCTTGGAATACCTGAGGTAGACTGTCAAGAACCCCAAAATGGAGAATTTAGAAATCAATGAGACCATCTCTCATTTTTTATTTACCTCATGGTGATGTTATCTCAAAAATGTGTGTGTGTGTGTGGGGGGGGGTACTTAAACATCTTGATAAAAACTGGCATTAGCATTATGTAATCCAGGAAAATTTAGTTGCAAAACTAATAGTTAAAATAACCTCTCAAGATGGTGAGTCTGATATGTATGGACAAAAAATTGATTTGATCAATTATACATTCATTGTTAAGTTTATATATTAATATGAAAAAGTTTTGGGCATGAAATAAAATTAAAGGAGAAAGGAAAAATGATGAGATTTGCTTAACTGAACTTTAAAATTGTCAAGAAAATCATTGATTTAATGGAATATACACCAAAGTATTTTACCTGGCAAAGGCAATCGATGTTGCGATGGTGTTTATTACATTGTCATTAATATGGAATTTGTTGGGGTTAAAATGCAAACTCCAAAGCCAGCGGGTCCACATGATAGTACCAAAATGCCCTGCAATAAGACACGTATTTTGTGTCACTGGATTGTAGATCCATTTCTTATCTCTTCAAATTATCAAAATGTATGTGAAAATGCTCTGTATACTTTGGAAGATATTATACAAATGTGAGTTACTATGAAAAAGAGTCTTTATATGCGCTTGCTAGCAGTTCACAGCAAACAAATTGCATTGCACTGGACATATTGCTGACACGGGAAATTCATTTCAGTCTATTACAAAGTTTGACATTGACCAAATACATACTACACCAACTTTTCTAAACTTGCAGAATTAACAATTATAAAAAACAACACACACCCTAGAATATAAAATCTGTGCTAGGCATAATTAACAATCTGATAATCACAAAAGCAAACTTCCTGCTTTTTAAATTATAACTCTACAGGTATAGGTTTATTGGGAAATTTTTTTATAAACTCAATTGATGGATAATTATAACTCATGTTCTTCTCATAAAAAATGTTGTTATGCACCTTTTGGGTTTAGTTACTTTTTTCCAAATATGAGGTTGCCTAGTACAGATGCATTTGAAGCTCCCTGTTCGCTGTCCAAGGTACTGCACTCCTTTGTCAGAGGTTTGATGGACAAACTGAGAAAAGGGAAGTGACTCAAGGAGGAAAGACATTGAAGTTCCTTTCCTTACAGTGTTTCTAAGCACTTTTGCTCACCAATACTGACTACTTATTTGTGCTACAAACTGTACAGTCATTAAGCCAAGTTTCATATATTTTGACAAAAGAGAAAAGGAGAGTGAGAGAAAGATAAAGAGGGAGGAAGGGTGGGTGGGAGACGGGAAGAAACTAGTAAGTGAAGAGGTGACTAGGTGACTAGGGGGAGAAAAATATAAATAAAGACCAGCCAACGCCACATGTTATTCTGATTAAGTTTTTCATTTTCAGGATCTAAGACTGAATGAAATGCTGAGTGGTTCTCAGTGAGCATGTGTGGAATGCAGCACGTGCATCCTCACATAATTAGGAAGTAGCCCCTTTGTGCATGGGAATGGTTGTGTGGAGAAATGTATGCGTGACCTTGGTACATTGTGTTCTCTGAAATTCCTAAGTCTATGGCTTGGTGGCTGCCATTCATTTTGGAAAATTCCCAGCCATTAATTTCTGTTCACATCTTTCTTTGTTCTCCTTCTGGTATTCCTATGAGACAACTATTGTGCCATTAGCAATTGCCCCCAGATCTGGGGTATCCTGTTTTCTTTTGTTTTGATTCCCTGTTCTCTTCACATGTTAGTTCAGGTAGTTTCCACTGATAGTTCCTCCAGTTCGCTGTTTCCTGAGCAGTGTACAGTCCACTAGTGAGCCTGTCAAAAGCATGCTCATTTGTATTACAATCTTGTTGTTTTTCTAGTATTTTCTTTTGGTTCTTTCTTAAAATTTCCTTTTTTCTGCTTAGGTGGACCATCTGTTCCTGCATGTTGCCTGCTCTTTCCGTTAGAACTCTTAGCATAGAATCAGAGTGTTTTTAAGTTCCCAGTCTCTTAATTCTGAAATATTTGCCATTGTTGAGCCTCGTTCCAGCCTTCTTGTCTACAGTCCTATATTGGAATAAGTTGCAATGAAGATAGTAGGCAAAGACGGGAGCCAAGTGACAGCGGGTGTGCACGTGGTCACTCACCATTGCGGTAGAGCAAAAGCAAGGTGGGAAAGGGACATCTGAACACACTGTCAAATGTTACATTGCTTTCTGTACAGCAGAACTGAGCAGGAGAACCAGAGTTCTTGGACTGAACTTGAAAACAAGAGCACATAGGGCAAGCAAGGAGGCCAGGGAGGATTCCACTGAGCTTTGCTCAGCACCGAATAAAGCAAAACAAAACAGAAAGGGCTTGGTGAGGTTTATCTTTCCCTGTATTGCTGCAAAACTCAACTGCATTAATTTAAGAAAATCATAATAATACAGGTAAGCAAAAAGAATAAAATAAAATTAGCTTTATACTCTCCCAGGGCATAACTACTCTTACTATTTCGATGCATATACAAAGGGTGTCCAGAAAAAATTCAGCCATCAATGCCTGTATTGTTCATATTACATGACTGGACACTTTCCAGACAGCCCTTGTATTCTTCAATTCTTAATTCTGTTTCTAATGCAATGATTACAATACAGTGCATATTCTTTTGTAAAATGCCTTTTAAAAAATATTTAAAATAGATTCCATGAATGTGTCTGTGGGTTCATGAAGAGCCTTCTGTACCCCCATTTGTAATGACAGTGGAGCATTCGAAGGCATCTTTTCAGCCAGCCTCCTACTAGTGCAAACTTATAATAGCTTCCTTCTCTTGTTTTGTTTCCATTGTTGGTTGTCATGAATAATCATGTAAGGAATGTTCTTGTGACTGTATTTGGTCCACATGCACATGAACTTCCTTGTATGTTCTGAGAAAATGAGAATTGTCAGGTAAAGGGAATGTAATCTAATAAGGTTTCTGAAATGTGTTGCCAAATCCTCCCTCAAGAACCATTGGTGGGAGGGCACTTTCAGACCCCAGGGATCCAGCTTATCGGTGGCCTCTTCTGATCTTACTGACGTGCTCTGAATCTAACATCAAACATTCTTTTCATTTTCCCCCCAAAAGTAGAACATACTTTCCTACAGTGCTGTTTCTAAATTTACACTAATTTAAAGGCTCTAAAATCATCCAAGAAGAAGATATATCTATATATATATCTATATCTATATATATGATACACATACACACACACACACACACACACACACACACACACACACTTCTGGAAACAACTCTTCATCCTTTCTATTCCCGTCTGTCACCACCTCTCTCAGAAGACCCACAATTCTTACTTTTTAAGTAATTGGCAGTTACAAGAGAGAAGGATGGCAAATCCAAGTTGGAACTGTGCTAAAAGGAAAGAAGTTACTTGCTTCCTTTTCTTCCAGCTGACCTGGGAACCCATCTCTAGAACCTTTATTGGAAGTTGGAGGCATCCCATTATGTTAAAAAAAAATTATGATTCCACCTTCCGGCCCTTGGAGAAAAGGAGCTCTGTCCATAGTTGTGAAACACATTAGGTCATTCAGTGAAAAATGTATTTCTAAGCACATATTATATGCATCTTAATATGCCTAATAAGGTGACTTTCATTTTGTAGTTAGTCACTGCATGCAGGGGCAGCAAGGGTGGTGGCTTGCAGTTCAGTCTCTATAAGAAGACTGACTGGTACAAATCCCCCCCACACCATTTTTTAAATATCTGTGATATTGGGCATGGGACCCAACCTAGCCTCATCCCAGAGTGTCAGTAACCGCAGTTCTGTGTCTCATGGCAGTATCACGTGGTCTCCATGAGGCACTTCACACAGTGCCTGGCATATCATATTGACTCAGTAAAGTGTTAGATTCATGAGGGCTGCCCAGAAAGTATCCAGCCATGTCATATGAAAAATAGAGGCATTGGTGGATGGAAATTTTCTGGATAGCCTTCATATTAGTAGTCAAATGATTACATGTTAATATATCACAGTCAGTGTCTCTTTTATGTCTTTGTATATGAACATGTACAGTTGTGAGCTGAACCAAGGTCAAGCCCTCCAAGTGTGAAGGAACTTTGACCAAAGTATTAGTTTTGCTATAAGAGCAGCAGAGCATTTATGTGGTTGCAGAGATGTTCATCTCTGGTCAGCACTTGATATGAAATGACAACAAGATCCCAGGTGGGGCTGAGCAGTATTTGTAGCCTCCAGAAAGTTCCCCAGACTGTAGCTTGTTTCTGGGGCAGATGAGCTGAGTAAATGGGCAGGGAAATGCAGGGTCCAGGTCAGCAGGCAGGACAAGAGAGAGGGAAGAAGTGGAGGTTCACTGCTCACGGACTGTACCCAGGATCACTGTGTCCATCTTTCCCAACAGCACTATGCAGACACTGCTATTAGTGCCCTTTTACAGATGGGCAAACTTGGGAAGCTTAGGTAATGTAGGCAGCTCCTCTGAGCTGGGACAGATCAGGACTACATTTGGAGCCCACCTCTTCCCCCATATCCAGGGGTCAAGTCATGGACTATGCTGACTCCCTATGGACAGGTCAGTTACCTTGACACATGTTTCACCCATGTCCCATCATCCCCAAGAACACTCACGGGCAGGGCGTGTGGCGACAGCACTTACCCCGAGATAACTCATGGATTAGTCCCAACCTCACCTCCAGAGCTTGCCAGGAAATATCTTGCTTTTATTATTATTTTCACATTGCTCTAATATATCGGTAGTCTTTGGAAACAAATGATACCATTCTACTTACAGCATTCTGTCTTGGGGAGTGCTATTTCCATCTACAAAATAGTCATTCTCTATCGCTGAAAATGTCAATTCCCAGAAAACCTAGCATTCCTACACATAAAAAATATATTAAATACTGATCATCATGAATATTTTTGTTGCATTAGGATCAGAGACAAGTTCTGTTTAGAAATAACTACAAGAACAGTTTTTATATTTTATTTTCATTGAAACCCAGTCAGACTGGCTTCAGCCTCGAAGCATTCATGTAAAATTAAATGCACTCAGCAGTGAGTCGCAATTTTTTTTCCTTAACTGGAAAATGGGTTCACTGTTTTCCATTTGGGGCCAATGCATGCAGAAGTGCAAAACACTTGATCCTTTGTCAACACAACATAGCTGGTTGAAGTCACCTTTGTTGAAAAGAATCTCCCTTTGGGTGCCATAAAAGACAGTAATGTGAAGATTATGGACAAGCTGCTAATCAACTACTAAATGCAGGATCCTTTTCAGCTCTAGTGCACCCTGAAATCACACCCCCCCCATTTATGGTTGGTGTGTAAATTCCTACTTATGTCACCATGGTTAAAAAGAGGAGAAACTGGTCCTCCTTTTATAGTTCTTAGGAAATCTTTGGACAGTAGAACCTTCCAGGCCCTATTTGATGATTATAATCATAAGGCCATTTAGTAAGCCTTTTTTTTAATTTCAGCTTTGTGTTTCAAAATGCAGTCTCATTGACAGTTCCTTATTTGATCCTCCCAGGAAGCATTTTATGGGTCCACTGTTATCTCTGGTCAAAGGTGGAGTGAAGCTGCTCAGAGAGGTTAGGTCATTTGCATTCAGTCAGAGAATTTGCCTGTGCCTTTTTCCTTATTGTGTGGTAAGCACTATTGTTATTGTCAACACATCATTTGTGGCTTTTCAATTGACTACGGTAAGTGTGGTGTCAAATAGCAAATTCATGGGATCCCCACTGCCCCCGCCCAAGGGTAACCTGTTATAGACCCTGACTAGTGGGTCAGGATCATGGCTACATTTAGCTACATTTAGATCACCCAGAAAAGATGTTTCTCCTCTTTCCATGCAGTGAGATTGCTTTTCCACGGAACTCATGAATTTATCCGTCTTATATCCCCATAGGACACTCTTATATTCCAAGTTCTTTCTATGAATATTTCAAGGTGGGAAATGAAAGCAGCTAGCTGAACAGTCTGAAAATTTAACAAAGGCATCTTTTGCTGGGTTTGTCCCTCTGCTTCACTCTCTTCGATTAAAAATGTCCACTGGCAGGGCTTTCGGAAATGAGGTTCGAGTTAAGAATAATCCCAACATAAGCATCTTAGGAAACTGGTTCTCAGTACCAGTTCTTGTTAGAAACTTGGGATGGCCTGGATTTAAGCTGTGGATAATGAGGTTCAAGAAATCCAGGATGAGAAATAGAAGCTCTCTCACATAACACTAGTAATGAAAATTCTATTTATGGGCTAAAAGTATACAGAACTGAAACACAGTTCCTACAAGTGTGTGGACAGCTTTCATTTAACTTCCAATTAAGGCTGAACTAGGCCAGATGGTTAACAAATGTATTCTCTGTCTTCAGATAAAATTAATAGGGTGCTCAGTGAAAATGTAGAGACACATCAGAGGAGGGAGCACGCATCTCTATTTATGGCAATGCTTATTTAAGATGCATGGAACAGAGGAGGGGGGAGCAAGAAAGAACTTTGCTTTAATTATCTGGTCATATTTCACAGCTCTGAGGAGCCACATTTGAGGCAAACCTGATTCAGAAAATAGGTAATACGTAAGAAAAGGCTCCCCTGGAAGTCTGAGGTTCGTGAATGCCGGGTCTGTGGTCTGAGGAGGCTCCGGATGAGATGCGTGCTCTGCATTGGTGTTCTTTGTTGAGATTGGTAGCCAAGCTCTCTTTGTCCATCATATTTGTAAGAATAAAAAAGGCAGGAGTGGAAACTGTACCTGAAGGGAAACTGTGCCCAGAAATTGTTGATACTTGTAGTTAGGATGACAGCACTGATTATTGTGACTTCCCTAGTAATGGCCCAGTTTCAGGACATGTGACAATAATCTCCATTCTGAAGACCACACAAGAACCCCAGGTCTCCATGCCACTCTTCATGAGTTAATTAGCATATTCACTCTGCATTTTAAATAGACCTTCTATTTCAAAGTACAATGAACTGTCCAGAAATGTCACCTCATGGACAGTATCGATGCAAACAAAGTAGGTAGATTTGTCTAAAAAGAGTGCTGGGGACCCAGAAGAGGAAGTGACTAGAGCTTCTAATTCAGTGGGTGACAACTCTAAGACTGAGAGGTGGATCACAATAAATCAGCCCCTGCTGGGACTCTGAGAGGAGCAGGACTGACAGGTCATAATTTAGGAGAAATTTTCTGCCCAAACATACACACCATTCCAAAGTGGTAAGTAGTAGTGTTAGCAGCTGCCGGCTGAGGGTTTAACTCCAGTGACCTATGGAAGCCGGTGGTCATAATACTGGGCACACAGTAAGCGCTCAATTAATGCTTATTCATATTCATAGAAATACTCGGGTTTCTCCCACAGGATTTCTGTGTTTTCTTTGAAGAGCTCGGTCTAATCCCTTTCCTCCTACCACAGTGGTGCTAGGGGACTAGCCTGGTTGAAAACAAAGGTACTTCCCAGCCAAGCATTTCTTTTTTTTTTTTTAATTCATTTTTATTGTTAGACTTACTGGGGTGACATCTGTTAGCAAGGATTACATAGGTTTCAGGCATACAGTTCTACAGTGCATTGTCAACTTGCTGTATAATAAGTTCACCACCTAATGTGACTTCTCTTTCCATCACCTTATATTTAGCTTCCCCCCTCCTCTCCCACCCCCTCCCCTTTCATATTTCACTTGAGAGACTCTACTTTCACAACAAGGGCATGAACATCGTGGCCACTGCAATCAGGGCGATGCTCCTTAGCAGCTGGTGTGTTGAGCAGTGAGAAGCAGAAAATCTCCTTTGAAGGAAAAATGTGACGATGTAGGCATTGCATTCACAGGACAGAGACCTGATTTCAGTTCACAGGGGACTTTTTAAATCATTTCACGTTGAATCCTACTCATACGGATGAAGCACTTCATAGAGAACGGAAAGCAAATAAGTAGGAGCTAGCACTCTTGCTCCTGAAATAATAATAACATGGTATCTTAAATTATTCTATTAATTTTATTATTAGCACTCAGACATATTGGTGTTTGTGGGCAAGACAGCAGGTCGAACACCTGATATGGATTATATCATTTATGCTCACAACCATCCTAGAATTAGGTATTATTATTCATCTCCATTCCATAAATCAGGAAGTCCATGCCAATAAAGGCGCATTAAAATGCAGCCGATACGTGTGAGAAGTGTACGTGTTCTGTCCTGCACTAGCAGTATTCGCTTATGGTAGCTTCATCACTCTAACTACTACTGTTACACACACTCGTGTATGTTGGGGAATCTAACTGGCATTTAAAAACTGAAGCTCGCTGCTAAAACTGCTTCATTTTTTCCCCACTAGAAATTCGTTCACATGAAATATATCCACAAAATGCCCCTGATAAGACTTTTAAATTTAAAATTTTTTAAACATTGGAGTACTTTTCGATAGTATCACTGCTTTGAGAATTCTACAATAGCTAAACTATATAACATTAACAGCCAGAAATAATCCACCTCATCAAATAATTCAATCACAGACAGAAAGTAGCTGAACCAGCATTGAACCCAAATCATTCAAAATCTATCCATCAAGTGTTTTTGGCTGAAAGCAAGAGGAATATCACTCAGGTGTCCGCCAAAAAGGATATACCGACTGAAATGTTCAGAGAGGTTTCTGGCATCAGTTGTAATATGTGTGGGAGGAATTCCAAGTTTCTTTCCTTCGTGTTAGCTTTGGCTTTCAATGGTACTTTCTCCAGATGGGGAACAATCGTTGCCTAGGACCTCCAAGTTTATATATCCCACTGTCAGTGCAAAGCCCTATGAATACATTTCCTCTTCACAAGCCCTTCCAAATCGAGTCTGATCGTGTCTGATTGGTGGCCTTGTTCCCACAGCTGACCAATCACAGTAGCCACAGTGCACAGCTCTCTGCTGGCCAGACCTGAATCATGTGCTGTGCCCTAAAGCTACCAGTATAGTCAACCCAGTTTAAAGAAAGCGTTAGTGACAGAGACTCAAGGGGGGATTGTCACCAGGAGGAGAAGGACTGCCTGCTGTGGAAGGTGGGGACCAGGAGGGGCATGGGTGCAGCAGGGACATTTCTACTGAGCCGCTCCCACTGGGGAGCTGTATCTGCAGAGGACATGCCATTTCGTACACCAGGGACAATGCTTGTATAGAGTGATTGTGGTGTCACCACTGAGTTCTTTTGTGGGGAAAGTAGGAATGCTTGAGATTGGTGGGGTCTTACAATGGCCAGGGTGTCTGTATGTCTTAAACACATCGCTTCTCCAGCAAAGAAGCTGGACCCCAGCCCAGCTCAGCCAGGTTAGTTACGGGAACAGGCAATACAATCGTAGGTGGACATTGTACACTGCATCTGTAGTACCCAGCACATAGCTTGTGGTTAGTATTAATAATTAGTATCTATTTGTTATGATATTATGGCATTGTTATTAAGTAGCAAACTCTTCTATTACTAGTTCAGAGATTTAGATGTCTAGTTACGTTAAAAATTGACCTCTGTTTTGTAATCAAAACAAAGCACTATGACAGGACTATGTGAAAATATCCACTCTTTACTGAAATTATGTGTGGTTTTTTTTTTTTTTTTTTTTTTTTGCCTGAATGCTTGAGATTAAAAGCTTTTTCAATGGACACTTTCTTGACTTTGTTATAAACCTCAGAGCTGCACTGTCATGAAAACACAACAAAAGGCCATGCATTCTGAGAAGTATCAGAGCCTCTATTTATTTTTCTCTTCGTAAATAAATTTTCTTAGATTTTTAAAAATACATACTCAGTGTAGGAAAATAATAGAAAATAGAAAGCATCATACCTGCACCTCCCCTAGGTAATAACTCTTCATATGTTCACACATGCACAACATGAATTTTTAAAAATTGGATGATTCTGCATATACTACAAAATTCACCAGACTTGGTGAAGATTCTTCTATGTAAACAAAATTTTTGCTAGGACTTCATTTTTATTTGTACTAGTTCGGTATCCCATAAAATGAATGAACCAGAAAAAACAGTTATCTGAGTTTAACTGTTGGCAGGAATGTGCCATTTTACTAAAATGTCAAACTACATGTGTGGTGAGTGGCAAGGCTTTTTAAAAGGACAGAAACTAAATTTATTATGATCATTTTATTTTGCGTTAACAAAAAATTCAAGTTGCATTTGTAACTATATGCTAATTCTGAGACAGACACTATCAAACATCGATTTGGGGGTCTGTTTGGGGGTCACGTGTGAGCACGACTGCTCTTCTACACGGTGTACATCTTTGATTTGTACGGAAGGATGGAAATTGTTTGCCCATCAAAAATTACTAGTGTTTTCACTGTATTTGGAGCTTCCATTTTGCACAATTGCACATTGTTCAGAGTCTACTGAGCATGGCCAAGCCCTTCGCAAGTGATTGGATGACTCTCCCTCCTTGCTGTTGGGGACCTAAAGAAACTCTGAATCTTATACAGGGGTGCACAATTTGGCATTACCAAGTGATTTTATTATTATTATTCATTTGAAACCTATCTAGAATAGGAATATTTGGATCATCCTACAATCTGTAAGGGAATGAGTGACTTGACAAAAAAACAATGAAGGATGTTCGTGTAAATCGGTTGGAGCATGATTTTGTAAATGACTGGTTCATTAAGGAATATTTTCCTGTTGTAATTTTACTTACAGCCTGCATTTATTTATTATACCTGTAAAAGTGAAGTTTTTTAACCCACAGATTTCTAAGTTCATCCCTTATGGTTAGACACTTCAAGATTCATATAGTATTATAAGATGCGTTTTTGCTCTTTTAAATGACGCTCATACCAAAGATAATTAGGTCTAAGCTATTAGCCACATTTCTATTAAAAAAAAAAACTCTACAAATTCTTTTAACAAGAGACAAGGTACAATGTAAAGTTATCTGTTATGTTATTGTGGTTTTACTTTTAGACAGGATAAATGAGTCCTTTTATTGAGGATCATAGAGCCTGTACCCTCAGTTCATGGGAACCCATCCCCCTGGGAATCCAGCTCACCCATCACATATGTCTTCCGTTACCTACTGGTACCAATTTAGCTTTAAAGGAATCTATCTTTTTGTCTTAGAATCTACAAAGATAGAAAGAGCTCACCTACTCTTAAATGTCATGCCTTTCAAAGCACTTTCTGAACACCACATTGAAGTTGATACAATGTTGTTACAATTTCTGCAGTTTATTTCCATAATTATAATTTAAAAATATATTTGTTTTTTATTGGTTTACTGTATGTTACTGGTCTGTCCAGGATGGGAGGGTGGAGAACATGTCTATTGTATTCACCAGTTTGCTCCCTGATCAGCACGTAATGACTTGTGGTTGTGAATTGCTGAATGAGTGGTGAATTACTGATCCGAAAAACCAGCCACAGTGCGATGGATTAACTGAATTTCTTTTTTCCTTGAGAGTTATTTGTTAGGACACTCTTGTTTGATCCTGCTGTCACAAAGACTAACCCGGATTGTGTTCTAATGAGGCCTAACTGTTTAGTCCAGTCCCTGATATTAGTTGGAGGAGGTTGGATGGAAGCCCCTTGCCAGGGAAAGTCAAGTACAGCAAATCCCAGGCTACCCTTGAAATCCCGAACTTTCAACAGGAAGATGAAGGCATCTACGAGTGTGCGGCGGGCAACCTCCGCGGGAGAAACCTGGCCAAGGGTCAACTCATTTTCTATGGTGAGCTAATCCAGTTTCCGGAACAACGTGAGCCACTCGGGACTACCCTTCATATACGAGTGCCAGTCATTAGCGTGTCTCCTGGGAGGGACAGCAGACTGCATTCCCAGGTTAACATGGTGGTTAGCAGGTGGGGATGATCGCTTCTGAAATACGGCTGTTATCTCAGCCTGGAATATTGTTTATTACAATTGCCTTGAAAGTGTCAGCAGTGTCATGTGAAAGTCACAAAAGTCAACAACCCAAAGTAGCACAGAACCCACTTATTTCCAACAAAACATTCAGCAAGAGCCTATGACAAGCTCAGTTGTAATTCGAAGTAGAATTGACAAAAGAAGGAGAAAATGACAGGAGCAGAGTGCTGAAGAGTAGTTTTCAGTATTTTTATCTGTTTCCCAGATTGTGCCTGCTCACATGTAGGTAATAGAAAAATAAAGTCATTACTTCATAAAAAGATGTTTCCCTCAATTACTAGCATCTCTCATGGATTTCAGATGCTGAAAGCATGTATTTCCTAAAAATCATCTTTATGACTTCTTTCATCCAGTCCAAAACACAACACAAGCATGTAATTTACTCCCTTTGAAAAATTTTTTACATTAAATAAACTATAAAATATACCCCAGAGTTATAAAAATGTCTGGTGCTTTAACAAGATTCTTAACTTCTTTGCTAAATTTAATGTATCTGTGCTGCAGAACATTTTACAACTGTATTCATACAGAGCGAAATACTGTATGACATGTTGATATGTGACATGCTTATAATCAGTGATGAAGTAATTCGAGGAAAACATTCTTTGATAACTAGAAAAGTCTAAGGTATTGCAATTACCTCAAAGAGGGGACAATGTCTTGTGCCTTGGTTATAGTGTTTTCCATTTCCTTTAGAATTTTCCATTTTAACCCAGAATAAAACTACTATTTTCTGTGTAGAACATGATTTCCTCCAGATCATTCCTCTACAGTTGTAGAAATGCTAACCAATATTTATTTATGTATGTTCATTTACATTAATATATGTCTTCCTTTCAGTAGCTCTTTCTTTATAGAGGAAAGTCATTGGCATCTAGTATCTTTTCTAAATAACATAAAAAGAATGTAACTGGCACATTTTAGTGACACATAGATATTAAAGGCTTTGGCTAGTTTTTAATAGATATCTCATTTTCCTATTAAATAGACAAAGTTGTAACCAGAAAATGGAGGCATCTGTAAATTGGAAATCAATAATACTCTCCCTATATTGATACAGTAACTGTTATCTTACACAAAAGTCTTCACAGAGACTAATCATATACTTTTTACAATAATAAGATGCAGAAATAATTCTCAGTGATACTATGGGTAAGAAACCATAGATGAATTGAGCAAGATCTCACAGATGTTTGTCAAATCCAAGACAGAACCCTGAACAATCTACCTCAGGTAGACTGTTCCTACCCACGATAGCCACCTAAGCCCCATCACATGACATCTTAGCACAACCAAATGAATTTGAAGACATTTAATTTATACTATACCTGTTTCCATGATGAGAGCAAGAGTATACTACCTTACACCTAAATCCCACTGTAACATCACTTACACCCTCTGCATTTAGCCTAAGTGCTGTGTATAACTTCCTCAGGTTAGAAAATAAGGTTTTGGAAAATGCACACCCAGGATTAAATCAAGTGCTGGATGTATATGCACCTCCAAAAGTTCTCGTTCCTGTCAGTAGTTTTATCTAGGGGAAAAAAAGTGGTTTATCATCCTACTAAAATGTGATGAGGCTCATAGCGAATTCATACTTCAAACTATGGAGCTGTCATTATCTCTGATATAGATACCCTTTCCAGACCAAATAGAATCAATGGTCTTTTGCCCATTACATTTTCTAACATGACCCATGTGCTCACAGTTATCATGGAATTATTCTCTGGCCTTGTTTTGCCCTCGGAGCTTCTCCCATAAGCCCTAAATTGTTATATAGGTGCCACAAAATGACAAATGACAAGCATGTATCTTGTGCCAAAGGCCCACTGATGTGTGCAACACAATGTCTGTTTCCCACATTTCAGCCCCTGTCCTTCCTGCTTCTCCTATTGTGTGTGTGTGTGTGTGTGTGTGTGTGTGTGTGTGTGTGTGGTGCTGGCCCCAGGAGCCTCTCCTGTTCATTCTGACAGGCCATGATGTCCAAAGTAACTGACTTACCCAGTAGTTGCTTTTTGTCTCCTTTGAAACAGCCCCTCCAGAATGGGAACAAAAAATCCAGAATACGTACCTGTCTATCTATGGCAGCTTGTTTTGGGAATGCAAAGCCAGCGGCAAACCACGCCCTTGGTACACATGGTTAAAGAACAGTGAACGCCTCAGTCCAGAGGTAAGCAGCTGCATAGGAATAAAAAACTCCACTACTTGCTGGGGAGATTTTTGTTACCAACAGTAAAAACAAATGTATATGGAGTGTTCAGCCAGTGCCAGGAAATATAGTAGGCTCTTTATACAGGTTCCAACACAAATAACGCTCTGTTTTTATGAGCTGGTAACCTACAGCAAAGTCATAAGCATGCAGTTCTGTAACATAACCAAATCGTAACTACATTAACATGATTACTTTAAAAAGGGTGTTACTTCTGCTGGACCCTGTATATACAAATTTACTTACTCCTTAAATAAATTCAAATTAGCTGTTAGTATTAGCCACATTTTTCAAGTAAGAAAACTAAGGTAGAGACCAGTAACTCCCACCAGGTCCCATACTAGTTGGTGATAAATTTACATTCAGATATCATCATCATCATTGTTACCACCATCATCATCACCACCACCACAATCACCATCATCATCATCACAACCACCATCAGCATTAGCATCATCATCATCACTACCACCACCATCATTATCACCACCATCACAATCATCACACCATCATCACCACCATCATCACCATCATTACTATCATCACCACATCATCATCATCAACATCACCATCACCATCTGCACCATTACTACCATTATCATCATCATCATCATCATCACCATTATCATCATCCTCATAGCTAATACCTATTGAACTCTCTATAAGAATATAAAATACTTTTCTATGCCTTATTGCACCCTCATGACAAGCTTATGGGAGAGAAAGGATTATTGTTTCTTCACATAGATGAAGAAAATTGGTTTGAGAGTAATTTAGTCACTTGTCCAAGGTCACGCTGCAGCTAATAAATGTTAGTATTGGTATCCGAAACCAGGAACCAAGTTCGTAATCATTGCCCAGTTTTCATTGCTTCCATGAAAACTAATTGTCTTGATCCACAGGAAAGTGGAGAATTGCAGCAGTTTTCCCCATTTCCCACTCTCATCCACACTTTCTTCCATAATACACAGAAAATAAGATTGTTGTTATTTTCCCACCAAATTATCCAAAGAATTGTGTTAATTCTCCACTCTACTTTGCACATGTAGGCACAGCCAGAGACCAGAAAACATCTGCTGTTTAGAAGGGAATATAATGATGGTCTTTGTTTCAGCTTTAGTGGAATTTTCTTGCTGCAAGCCTTTTGCATATAACATTATCTGCTCCCTACAGCCTACTTGTTTACCTTTACAGGATGGTAATCTGAACCTTGAAATATTTAGTTTTAAGTTGTACTTGCAATATTAAACTATTTCATTATGTACACTCATAATTGTAATTCTACACACTAAATGGGACTCTGTAACAGATTTTGGCTGTTTAAGCACACTTAATCATCAAATGCAGAAAATAAATTCAGCTCTCAAACTTAAGATTCAATAAGAAAATTATTGAGTGATCACATTTCAAATTCTTTTGAGATCTTCTGATGGAAAGGCAAGAACATATTTTAATCATGACATCCATGTCTAATGTTAGTGTCAACCATGTTTTCTGGAATAATTGGAATGGTGGCATGTTCTAAATTATTTATATACCATATGACAGAAACTTATTGTACATTCTATGCAAAGAATGCCAACTTTCAAAGAAATGAGGTAATATAAAATGCACATATACTAACCACTAAAATAGTACTGAGCATATTTCTATTATTTTTAAGTTCAGGAAGCTGCTCAGTATTTGCAGTACATGCAGCTCATCCTCATAAACATTGGTTTTCACATATGCAGATATCGTATCTGGCAGATATGCACCAACGTTCTGTAACGTTTTCTGATTAAGATAATGCCTGCATGAACATACTAGCATCTTTAAATTACTTTTCTTTAACTAGGAAAGGATTCAAATAGAAAATGGGACTCTAATTATCACTATGCTGAATGTGTCCGATTCTGGTGTCTACCAATGTGCTGCCGAAAATGAGTATCAGATCATTTATGCAAATGCAGAATTGAGAGTATTAGGTAAGTCATTGATTTGCAACCAAAAAAAGCCAACACAACATTGTAGCAAAGTATCATTGAACCCAGTTCTTTCTTCCTCAAAATAACAGAAAATGGCTAAATTAGCTTTTAAAAATTACAAGACAATAACTATTATCCCACGTGGGCAACATGTTAAAGCCTCCAAGGAGCCCATCTTTGGGTGTGCTGAACAACAAGAGGTTCCTGCACAGTTGGCTGCAGCGAGGTTCTGGATACAATTCAAAAAGCAGCATCATGCATACAGTGGACTATCACTTGGCCATAAGCAAAGAGGAACTACTGTCATTTGCGACAACATGGGTGGATCTTGGGATCATCATGCTAAGTGAAATGAGCCAGACAGAAAAAGTGAAGAACCATATGATGTCACTCACATGTGGAACATAAAATTGAAATTAACAAGCAAACAAGACAAATGAACAAAACAGATACACAGATTGATAGATGGCAGATACAGAGATAGATAGGTAATGATATAATAGATACGTACATAGATGATAGACGTACATGGATGGGTGTATGGATGGAATGATGATAGATAGATAGATAGATAGATAGATAGATAGATAGATAGATAGATACTTGCATACACACATACATACATAGACAGAAAGATGGATAGATATAGATTTAGATATATGGATATATAGATAAAGATATCAGCTGGAATAGATTTAACAATTCCCCTAATCAGAGTTAAAATTGCCTCTGCTGTCTCTTAGGCAATCATCTTCACATCTTTGTTGTAAATGCTATCTAGAATGTGACTTTTTCTAACTTGCTTTCTCCCTCACCCACTGGCTTTCGGTATTGCAATGATCAGCACCAAAACAAAAATAAATTACATTTATTAAGCCATGTAATCTCACTGAATACCCACATTAGATTTATGAGGTGATATCTATTGTCATCTTCATTTTACAAATGGAAACAGGCTCCAAAATGCCATGCCAGTAACTGAGCCCAGAACACCTTGAGTCAAGTAGCAGGAACAGAAAGTTCTGGGTACAAAGTAGATCCCCTCTAGTATACTGAGTTATATATTGGGTTACTACATGCAATGGCTGTATGGAAAATATACACATGAAAAACAGAGGCATTCATAGCTGGATATTTTTTCTGGGGAGTCCCCGTATTAATTATGTAAGCAATTTAACTTTTTTAAAAAATTTTGTTTTTAGCCTCAGCTCCTGATTTCTTCAAAAATCCCATTAAAAAACTTTCAGTTGTTCAAGTTGGTGGGGACATTGTGATCGAGTGCAAACCGGATGCCTTCCCTCGGGCCGCCATCTCCTGGAAGAGAGGGACGGACAGCCTGAGACAGAGCACAAGGTCAGTCCAACGTTGCCTCTTTCCATAGTACGAAATAATTTGTAATACAATACCTTCCACATTTCTAGGGTTTCTGAGGTCTTCTGAAATTTCCTCTCTGATGACAGCTGCATGTCTGGAGACACGGACATTTTTCACATGACAGTAAAAACAAAGGACCCTCATAAAGCTCAGACTTGTTTCTGTAATCTGGCTGCGTTCTATTTGGGGGGTTTGCCTGTGACAGACGTATTCTTTAAAATCCTTTAAGACCTCGTCTAGACTTAGCACGAAGCGTTTTTTCTGATGTGGCCTGCGGAGAAATTGGGAAGAGAGCTTCCCACAAGGACAGAGATAACCACACACCTGGCGGGGTGTGGGGGAGGGTCAATAGTCACACAGGTGCCCCCCTCACGACAAAGCGAATGTGCCATCAGAACAAATGTGGCCAGGTCCCCGTAGCAGAGGAAAGAGCTGTTTTTCCATGATAAATACGGTTGGGAATCTGGTCTAGTGCTAGTATATCTTCTAGAAGACTCTTGACTGAACAAAACAGGTGTTTTCCCCCACTTATTGTGCATTTCACTCCATTGTACTGTGACCCTTGTACGCCCAGCGATGCCCAGACCCTAGCAGCAGCTCTGCTTGGGGACAGTGTGTGATCACATGTGCAATGGGCTACTTCTAACAGTGACCCTTGTGCTAAAGGTATAAAAATGGTGCACTGAGCATTTCTTTGGCATCATAGCTGTCATGAGCTCATATGCAAACCAGGCCAGGCAGGTTGCAAACAGGTGGGACAGGTCAGGAGAAAGAAAGGACAATGACAATGTGATGAAAAACAGCAATTTGTCAGTCTTGCGAGACATGATGCTGAAGGACTGGAGAGGAACTTCTGTACCTAAAAGCAACAAAACTATGGATTCTGTCACCCATCACTTTGTGGGAAGGCAGACTCAGGGGAGTCAACTTGCAGCATTTGCAGAAAAGCTAGAAACATGCATGCAGGCATTGAATCTTCCAAGCCAGAGACGAAGGCCTGCAGGCTGGATATAGGGACGCCGTTGTCATTTCTGTCGCTAGGTATCCACTTGCGGTCAAGCACAAGAGAAAAGGGTATTAAAGCAGATGACTGCACAGGGGTCTGTGCTGTGTCACAGTTACACATGCTGCTTCAGGCCCTGTCCTGGCACCACGGGACCCACGGCACTGTTTGTGTCCTGCTGCTCTGTCCCCGACCGCCTCCATGTGGATGGGACTTCCCCAGGACAGGGGTCTGTGGAGCTGACCCTCGCTCACCCTGTGTCCTGGCACAGAATCCAGTGACCGTGTCAAGAAGGATGGACAGGTGGGGTATGAGCCGCTTCAGAGAAAGGACCATTCTTGAGGAAATGGCTCAAGACATAGGAAGAGATGCTCAGAAACGCAGGTGAGAAGGGTGATGAGGGACACTGGTGGCCTCAGCTGACAGGCTGGAATGTCCATCTGCCTTACACAACATTCAAGACCTGGACACAAGGCATGTGAGAGGGAAAGAAAGGAATATTTGCATAAAGGTAAGAAAATGAGAGAAACACACATTTTTGAAGAGTACAAGGAAAACTGTTCTTTTTGAACCAACTTTTCAGGTGTTTGTTTTATTTCGTTTTGCTACACATCTAGTGGATTTGGGATGTCTTCTGTCACTGGCAGTCACATCAGATGCCATATCATCTCCCTGTGACCAAAAGACTGACCCAGGCAATTCCCACATCTGGATTCTTCTTTCTCCTGTCCTGCACTTTGGTGATTCTGGTGCTTTGGGATGTCGTTACTGGTTTCAACAAATGCTGACAAACACATAAACAGACCTGTCTCCTGAACAGATGTCCTAGATAGCCGAGGGCTGGGGGACCTGAGCCCCGGGCGGACGCAGTAACAACAGGTGCACATCTCTGTCAGGTGTCGGTAACCTTCAGTGGTGATTTGCGAAGGCCACCCAGCAGCTCAGTGGAACTGGATGTCCCTTAGCGCTTTGGGCTTTGCGCTTTGTGCTTCCTATCCTGTCCCTCATCTGCCGCCCCCTGAGCTGAACAGTGTCATCGACGGGCACGGCCTCCCACTGCTTGTTGGGAAAGATGGCACCTACTTCTCTGTCTGTGTTGACCTCATGGCCTTTGTGCAGTCTTTTTACGGCAATTTCTAAAGAGGCCTCAGGTAAAAACAGCAGTGATACAAAGGGAGGGAGGGAGGGAGGAGAGAGGAGGAGGCAAGGGTGTTCCTTACTGTAGAGGTAGTATGGCATAGTGACAAGACAGCCCAGTGTCTATGCCACCCTCGTCACACTGTAACTTCAAGTAAGTCATTTACTTCCTAGGCTTGCAAGTGTGAACTCATTGGAGACCTCTCACTTCCTTAAAGAGGGAGAGGGAGCCGGTGTGCTCTTCACGCCTGCCCAGGCGTAAGGCTGGTTATTGCTTCCACTGGTCAGGGCACCTTTAGCATGTGACCAACTCTTTCTCCCATGGTCAACATGCCCTGTGTCAAATCTGTGTTCACAGGAACAGGTCCCAAGTCCTAGCAGTGTAACTGCGCCCAGCCTGTGTATGGCCACTGCCCCAAAGAAGGTTTGGAGGAGAGGAGAATGCTAAAACAGTGCCACAAACTATTGCTTGTAGCATTCAAAATACATGAATGAAGGTGATTGGACTCCGTGTGTCTGTGCATGTGTATGTGTGTGTTCATGAATGTGTACATGTAGGGATAGGCAGCATTTCCAAAGCAAACGCATCTCATGACATACCCTGGGATCCAGGGCTAGAACGCCGGCTGGGAAATTACTTCTTACCTTTGATGCCCAAAACTGTTCAATGCTGTATTTGAAATGTTAGTAATGACTGAGCCCAATTTCCAAATTTTTCAGGGTCAGATCCTAAACTCACACACAGAATGCTGAGTCCTGGATGCACTTGTCATACCGCAAAAGGCTGATTATTTTACTTAAATGGCAAAATAGTGTTCACCCTCTCTCACCTCCATTAAAGCATGACACAACTATATATGTAGGAAGATTAAGAGTCAGATACAAGAAGCAATTTAAATTTTTTGCAACAGTTCCAAGTAGGAATAGTTTTTAGCTCTTGACCTTGGAAGTAACTGTGTGAGGAAATATACATTTTTTACCCCGTGTTATAAAACTTCTATATGGTCCTATCTACTTTGAAATGTCATTGTCACTAACTCTTGCTCCCAATAAAGTGGTTGACAGAACTCTAAAGAAGCCAATTCAAAGGAATCTGACTGTATTACCCACTTATAAAACATGGTGGCAATATATATTTCTGACAGTTTCCTTCACTGATGAAGGTGAGACATGATGCCATGTCTCCAGTCTCTGTATCCAGACCTATGGAGAACAGTGAACACACTCTACTTTTTGAAGGGTTGTTGTTGCAGAATTTAAGCCAATTTCAAATCCAACAACAGCTCTGAATGTGGTTAACATGTTTCTTACTGGTCTGTGTGCACCATGGACATCGTGACGATTGGGAGAGCTCTGTCTATATTATAAGCATTTATTTTGGTGACAGACTCTCAGAATAGGGAAGTTTTCCTCCAACTAAACATAGGCACATGGCATTACAGACTCCAACAGCTACCTGACTGTCTGCTGGGAGTTGATGGTCCTATGCCCTCTACCTCTTTCTTTTGGGGGTTCCCACTTATTTAGAAATGCACCTGAACTGAAGAGAAGCTAAACGGACAGGCTGGGACATTTTCCAAAAATGTCCCATACTGGGGATCACAAAATGAGGATTCTAGTCTCAATTCTGTCCCCAGTGACTGGATCTACCTTGGGTGAAACCGCTAGCTCAGGGGTCCCCAACCCCTGCAACCAGGCCGTACAGCAGGAGGTGAGCAGCAGGTGAGCAAGTGAAGCTTCATTGGTACTCACAGCTGCTCCCCATCGCACACATCCCTGCTTGAGCTCCATCTCCTGTCAGATCAGTGGCAGCATCAGATTCTCACAGGACCGCAAATCCTATTGTGAACTGCACGTGGATCTAGGTTGCAGCTCCTTATGAGAATCTAATACCTGATGACCTGAGGTGGGGCTGAGGCGGTGATGTTAATGCGGGGGAGCGGCTGCAAATACAGGTGAATGTTAGCAGAGAGGTCTAGCTGCACAGAGACCATAATAAATCAACTGATTGCAGACTCACATCAAAATCCTGTCAGTGAGTGGCAAGTGACAATTAAGCTGCATCTGGTGCTTGAATCGTCTCAAAACCATAACTATCCTCCCAGGTTCATGGGAAATTGTCTTCCACGAAACTGGTCCCTGGTACCAAAAAGGGTTGGGAACCACTCGTTTTTTCTTTTTCTTTGAGGCCACAGTTTTTTTAATTTATTTAAGATGAAATAATCTTAAAACAACTTTAGCAAACATGGAGCACTGTACTCATGCAGTGAGTGGCAGAACTGAGATTACACACCAGAAATCAATGCAGAAAATTCATCTGACAGGCTGTGATTGCCAATTCAGAGTTACAGTTTTATATGCTTTGCTGATTTACCCCCGTACAAAGTGATTGAGTAAAACATTACTATGTGAATTGTCAAAACAGCTAAAATGATCTGGTAGCCCAGTTTCGGGGGACACAGAGAGCCTGGACAGTTGGACTGTAAGCCCTTTGAGAGTAGTGAGCACCTCTCTTTAAATTTGCCACCATAGGCCCAGCACCCAGCAAATACCTGGAATGCAGGAAATATTCAGCTAATATTTTCCCTGTTGCTAAATCAATAGAACTTAGAGTTCACTTTGCTTTGTTTATGTCTGCCTACCTTAAAAGATTGTGAAGTTAAACCAAAAATTCATTGAATAATTAATAGGCCTGTGATGTGTTCACTCTGTAAATATTTAATGAACACCTATTACATCCCACATTCTGTACTAGGTGCTATGGATAAAATGTCAAGCTAGCCAACTGTGTGACACCTAACATCCTTTCCCAAGAAACTGTTTTTCTGTAAAGTTACTTGGAGTCACAAGGTCTGGGTCCAAGGCTCAACTCTACTTCTCACTGAGTCAATAACTTCTGGCAAGTTATTTCCCTTCACTAGTCCTCAGTTGAGTCACTTGAAAATTGGTGACAACAGTACTCATCTCTCCCAGATGAGGCTCAAATGATACAGAGCACACAGGGAGGCTGGGTGACCTGGGGACACGCTGCTGCCATTGGGTGCATTTATGGCTGTTATTCCTAACCTTCGTGCAAATCCCAGATGCACATTCTCACCTCTACCAGCCAGAGGAAAACCCCAGACCTCACCATGGAAAGTCCTGGTGAATGCAGACTCAGCTGATCTCTGCAAGGTATTCTCAGGCAACCCAGGGAATCAATTCCACATCTGCTTAGTGATTAACTGCTTCTTTTTTTTCTTTTCCTGTGGATCCACTTAGCAAGTGAACTGGCAGAAACCAAAGGCCTAGATTTATCTCTTTATACCCAGTGATTGCTGATTACTTGTCAGGGAAATGCTCAGCTGCTGGACAGATGGCTCAAATTTGTCCTCTGATGGGCAGCAATATATGCGATGCCCGAGTCACCTGAGGTTTGGTTGGAGTTGATATACGAAAGCGTGATAAAAAAAATATGGTGAATGTCTAAATAAAAAATAATATTACAGCAAAAGACACGTGGCATGAATCCCCCTCAAAAACACTCCCCCTCTCCTTGAACACATGTATTCCATCATTCCTGTCGCTTTCTGAAGCAGTTCCGGAAGTCCTCCTTCATGAGTGTCTTTAGTTGCACTGTCATGGCTGCCTCAATGTCCCGAATCAATTCAGGTCACATATTGCTTCTGGTACGGCGATTTCTGTCAAATAAAAACATGACAGTGTGTCCTCATCCACCTTACTCACCAGATCTGGCACCATGTGACTTTTGGTTCTTCCCCAAAGTCAACATGACTGTGAAAGGTCAACGTTTTGAATTGATTCAGGACATTGAGGCAGTCATGACAGTGCAACTAAAGACACTCATGGAAGAGGACTTCCAGAACTGCTTCAGAAAGAGGCAGGAACGATGGGATGTGTTCAAAGCGAGGGGGAGTATTTTGAGGAGGGTTCATGGTCATATGTCTTTTACTGTAATAAATGTTTTTATTTAAACATTCACTGTATTTTTTTATTGTACCTTGTACAAGCTCTGAACAATGAAAGTAAAGAGATGGAGAGAATTTTTTTTGAAAGAATAATAATTGAATTAATAATCTATTACATTTCTTTCTCATTTTCTTAAAAAAAAGTAATCCATCATTTTTTTCTCTAATTTCCTAAAACAAAATAAAATAAAATTCAGCTATATGTCAGACAAGTGGACATTAATAAAGAAAACAACTATTATAAGCACCTTGCTATGTTAATCAGTATACCAGACACTTTATGTATCTCAAAAGATGAAACTGCACCCTTTTAAAAAAATTTATAATACATTTCTGAGAAACAAAGTTGTCACAGGTTAAGTTTATACCACCATGAAAGCAGTGTCTCAAAGGGCTAAACACACAGACACTTTAAAACTGATGGAGACTCTAACTCACTCAGCCATTCCACCCTTCAGAATGTGAACACTGTCCACAGACGTGGGAGAGCACTGCTGGGTGCTCAGGAACCAACTCCATTACCTCTACCCATGTAGAGTTCAGGTAGAGACAGCGATGGAGAGCGAGGTGGAGATGGAGATTTAGATCCAGATGTCAATAGAGATGCAGATGTAAGTAGAGATGCAGGTGCAGATCTAGACACAGGTAGCTGTAGATGTGGGTGCAGGTGGAGATTTAGATGCAGATGCAGATGCAGATGGAGATGGAGTGTAGATGTACAGAGCTAGAGACAGACCTTGCCAATCATGGATTTTGTGTGCCTTGTCCTGCAACAATGATACCGTTAAACCCTGAGTGGTACAGGGCCCTTGGCAAAATGCATGGGCCTAGTGGAAACACGTGAACCCATAGGTAGCCTGGTACCTATAGGGGTGCTTATTCAATCCTTTTGCCTCCAACCCTGAATTTGGCAGGCCCACTCCCCTCTGCCTGCGTGGCACTCCAAAACCCTGGGATGTCCCTCTTAGCCACCATATTCCATTGTGGGAAATGGGGTGGGGCTGGGTGGTGGTGTTGAAAGACAGCAGGGGAATGGCGGCAAGGGGAATGGGAGATGAGTGGGGCAGGGATGAGGGACGAGGGACAGGGGACAGGGCGTTCTCCCTGCCAGGAGACAACCGAGGGGTATTGAGCAAGTCGCTTGTTCTTTCTTCTCTTCGTGGGTAAAAACGCATCCCTGGGAGGACCTACTGGAAAGTGACACAGAAAGGGAGCTGAATGAAAATGAGTCATCCTCATCTGCTCATCGCTAAGCTACCTGGGCAGTCATTCCTTTAGCTGCAGAGCCCGCTGCTCAGCACCGAGCCCCCCTCCACCATCGTCCCCCTGGAGACTTTGCCTGTACATCGTGCCTTGTGGGGCAGCAGCTAATGAGGGTCTAGTGCCCGGAGTGGGACAACCATGTCCATTATATGATGCTCTGTTCTTGTCTGACCCTGCTCCATGCACTGTTCAGTATCTGCTTTCTAAATCACCATGTGTCCTTTGCTTTTACCTTTATTCCTAATGCTCAGTCTGAACAAAAAACCTACACACACACACACACACACACACACACACACACAAGCACATACACAGACACTCAAACATAAACACACGCACACGTACACACATACATTCACACAAACACACAGGCACACGTGCACACACAGACACAGACACACACACATTCATACAAACACACAGGCACACACAGGCACATGTACACACACACACAGGCACATTCACACACATGCACATTCACACAAACACACAGGCACACACAGGCACACACACACACCCAGACGTGCACACACAGTCACACAAACACACAGGAACACACATGAACATGTACACACACACACACACAAAGGCACATACATTCACACACATGCATATTCACACAAACACACAGGCACACACAGGCACACGCACACACCCAGACGTGCACACACAGTCACACAAACACACAGG